>CAUOFW020004169.1:304173-329680 GCA_963454935.2 Ilex paraguariensis
GGAATAAGTCATAAATAACTAATCTTCATTGTGAATGTAAAAAACGATCTACATATGGTACACTGTGTCTTGGACAATAATCCCATAAACAAATAGGGAATGGGAATGCTCCCCAAGCAAAAATAGGTCAACCAAGCAAAGGGATTCTGGTCGCTGGCCCGACTGACTGTTTGGGTCATTAAGAATCTAGAAACAGCACCACCCATTTATTTCAGGGGAACAGATCAGAAATCAATGGCGTGACAGGAATAATCACCCCATCTTGAGAAGTAATGTCTATCACCGCATGAAAGGGACTAACCACCTCATCTCTGCTCCATTTCCATTGGACAGATAGTAAACCTTCTTCCAGCTTTCCTCTGAAAATGCTTCTCGGCGTACTAGTCTTTGCCTGCCATAGGTGCAGATGGCTCAAAAACTAATGAGCATAGAACCATACTCGTAATAGAACACATTTTGCATTCAGCAGTGTAGCATGGTCATACATAAAAATTTATTTCAGAAGAGAGTGAGGTTATGAATATCAGCACTCATAAAAATGGTGTAATCCTTGCAGATAAATATAGATAATTTAAATCACTGGCTGGATGGACACAAATTGAAAGTTAACTCCATCATTTGCAGCAACTTAATTCAAGATGTTATTTACCCAAAAATAATTTAATTCAGCAGGCATCTCTTGATAATTTTTGAATTCAAAACATTGCAAATATGGGAAAATTACCACAGTCCTCACTACTTAATTATTTCAAGAGCAACAAGAGAGGCACTAAGGAGGAGATGTAATAACCTGGAGATGCTTTTGGCTATACCTTGAACACTCTCACAAGGCAAAACAACTAAGGAGTGAAAAAAGAAGCACTCCTAATACGGTCAACTTCTGCTCTAGCGTTCATCTCAGCAATGAGTGGTTAGATTACTCTGGAGTCATTTGAAGGTCAGTTATATGATTTTGGAAATTGCACTATCGCATGAATCTCATATTTTTGGTACTTTCTCTTCAATAACAACCCCATACAATTCACAAAAAACCAAAAGCAGCAAAAAAAAAAAGAAGAATATTCATCTGAGCAAAAGTAAATAATCAGCTGGCACTACAAGCTTAATTGGAAAGCTGTCATCCCCCATTATGACTAATTAACATCAACATTACTAACCTGGCAATCATGCATTTAAAAAGCCTACCTGAGGTAATAGTGGCAAACGGTGGCTGCTTCATCTAAACTGTAACGCGGAAAGTCAATGCGAGCATCAGTGGGAACATCTGGTAAGTCTTTTCGCAACTTCCCTACTGCAGTTGAATGAGAGAAAGCACCGACCATCATGTCATTATGCATCATAGACCTAAACGCATTAACCTGCAAATGATACACACAAGTAGCCATTATACAATGCTGACTATCAGAAATCAAAAAAGCAAATAACCCAGTCAAAGAGATAAGTGGGAAAAGAAAAGAGTATAAAAAAATAAGAGAATCAGGTAGACAAAAGTAGAAAAAAACAAAGTCTTGTTTTTCCGAGCACCTCTAGCAACTAACAGTAATAGCCTACTTACAGATAGGACTTTTTGTATATCATTCAACTAAAAATTGATTATATCCAAGTTTGCATGATCATGTAGGAAGAGATATAGCTTTGATCAACAGAATGAAATTCACAACAAACGACAGGGTAAGATGCATCGAGGTATTTGGTCTCGGTATAACCCAAGGGCCACAAGAAAAGCAGCAGCAGCTGGAAATGTTGTACACAGTAACATGCACCATTAAGACATCAACAGATGATATTTGAGATGAACATAAGCCTTATCACTGTCAGAAATCTCTGAATCAAGACAAATGAAAAATCAAACAATTTCCCTTTGCTAGTAAGTACACCGTTCAGACAACAGACTTTAAATTGTAGGTTGTTTTCCTAATCCATTCTTCAGACATGTTTCAAAGGACTTGCCAAAAGGGCAAAGGGTGTAAAAAGTATGGATCTCTTCAAAATTTGCTAATTTATGCCAACAGACATTAGCCTTCTTGACAAATCAAAGTCAAAATCGGCTTTTAGGCTCAGTCAGTCCTATGAAAAAAGTTGAATTGTTTTAGTTTCCGACTGCACTTTAATGATTATTGGCATCCTCATGGCAACCATTGCTCTCCAAATTTTTGCTGAAAGGTTTCTTATTTAGCAGTTCTCTTTAACCATTTATAATGCTTGAACCAGAAGCGCACCTGTCTGTATTGGTCATCGAGAAAGAACATCCAATATCATTTCCAACACACTTATTTGATAATAAGCTCATTACCAAAAATTCAGATCATGTTCAAGACCTAGGAAAAAAAATTAATCTCAGATAACCAAAAGTAGAGTAGTAACATTAGGATTTAGGGCTCACCACACAATGGTTTTCAATGGATAAGTGTCAACAGAAAGGTTACATACGCCCATGACCCAGCTACCCACCAACACATGGATTACTACCCTTGACCCAGCTAACCAACAGTACATTCTTTAAGTTTTCAAAACCCATAATTTAATTGTCACATTGATCTCAATCTCAAAGAATCTAATATAAATCATCAGAAAAACATCACGCATACACTACTACTGGAGAAAATATAAAACTCCAACTAACCGTTGCAAGTTCTCTAGCATGAATTGGCCGGCAAGAACGAACAGTTACTGGCTCCTCATACTCACTGAAGGTAAACCAATTATTATACTGTGGAGCGCAGCAACAAAAAATATTAACTACAACCGATGTCACCATATAAATGTAAAATTCATAATTTAGTACCCCAGAACATAATCACTCAAAAGAATAGCCTGAAACATATAATTAGAGTAGACAAAAGTTCTTCGCCTCACTTGATCGATGGCAATAAGGACAGGTATATCTTTTATAAGGGACAACTCTTTCCTCAAACGAACCAACACTCCAACAGAAGCATGTGTAGAAGTGAGTCCTGCCTGAACCAATTCATGGAGTGTTGACCCTTCAGGCATTGCCATTGAATCAACATCCTTCAACCACCCAACACCAGCACCCTCTCCCAAAGGAATAGGATCAAATATTTGGCACGGTAACTCCTTTAAGCGGGATTCATTGTGCTTCAAAAAATCCTGAACAACCAAAAAAAGAAGGTTAAAATGCAGATATGTACTTCCAGAACATCCAATCACAATTCATTATACATGAAAATCATCAGAACCTTGCGTTATCTTTCAGGAAACAATGGGTAATTAGTCATGAAAAAGGATATCTAAATAAGCAGGAAGGATGCCAGAAAAAGAACTCAAATGACATCCTAAGAAGAGAGAGAACCTAGGGCTGGGCGGCAAAACTAGTGATATTTTCCTGTTAATAAATCAAATTAACAAAAAAACTTGTAATAGGAAAGTAGCAACTACCAGCAACATGAAGTCACATGTATAAATATAGGTAAACTTCACTAGAGTTTGTAATGCAGAACCAGTGCCATATTAACCGCTGAAAATTTTGATGTAACAGATTAACTCCATCGGATCTTTTGCCAGATTATTACCGTTCTAACATTTTTTCCTTGTTGGGTCAGGTAATTGGGCAGCCCTAGAAACGCTTCACTGCAGTGAAGGTCAATCTTTGAAGAAAATATGGTACCGCACCACTGACTAAAACAACTTTGACGCATAAAACTATTGCTTAACAACAATTTTAGGTTCTAGTAATAATAATTATTTTGGTTAAGATGAAAGTCATTACTTATTTCAGGGGAATCATAAATAGTATAAATCCGGACAATACATAGCGATAATGGATTTATGCAGTTTCAACCCCTGCTAAAGTACCAACTTTCAGCATTGGATCATCTAACTAGCTGATAGTACATTTGACAAAGGCTCTCTTGTTCACATAATAAGTATTTGACAATGACGAAAAAGAAAGCACCAGAGATCAGGGGAATGAAAAATCTTTGCATCAGATCATATTCAAATCATAAGTGACATCTTGCCTGGAGAACATTTGCTGCCTGCACAGGGGTATCCCACAAGCCAGTTTGGGGGTTTTTATAGAAAAATCCTCCATGGGTCCATTCTCGACCTTTGGGGACATAAAAAACCAGCCAACCTTCATCACGGGCCCAATGCACTAGCATAGCAAGTGCAATACTTTTGCCACAGCTTACAGGGCCATCCAATACAATTTGCTTTCGTACTTTGAGACCTGGAAAGTCAGAATATAATCATTGATCACTTAACTCGAATTTCATCAAGTACAAGCTCACAGTCACCTACAGTGGTCCTGAGAATCTCTCAAGAACAATTAAGTTACAACATTTATGAAACAATGTGTCACATGAAAAACAAGATACAGTATGTCAAATGTTCTCAATGTGCATTGCTGTAACAAGTATATACCAAACCACACATTTCCATTGGGAAATCAAATTAAAGAAATCTAATATAACACTATTGAAAGGTCGCGACATCACCTTTACTACCGGAGGACTGCAACGGAGGATCAACAATGCGCCTGAAATTATCTCTTAAGTCCAAAAAATTCTGCCGAACAAGCAATGCTGTTCGCTTTGACTCCTCGAACTCCTTCAACATTCCCAACGGCAATCCCTCCGGCAACACCGCATTCAATTCCTCCATACTACACCAATACTAGATCAACCACCACCCCACGACAAAGAACAAAAAGACAACATCCACAGTTCCAATAACATAAATATATCTACCTGAATTTCATGTAAGTGCAGGTGTCTTTTCTGGTGAGGTGAGAGAGAGAAGCGGTGGAGGTGAAGAGCGGACGGCCGTTAGGGCCAACGTCGAGGGACTTATTGTTCTCGTCCTCTGCAAGGCGGCGAGCGCGAACGTCCTCGTCCAGGAGGTCGGCGGCGGACTCGTCGACGGCTGCTGAGGTTTCTTCGGTCTTGGATTTGGCATCGGTCTTGGATTTGGTTTTCTTCGCCTTTGTTACAGACGATTTTGAGGTCTTCGAAGAATAGTTTCTTGAACATAATTGCTGGGCGGCTGTGGAAGAGGCTGCGGCAGTGGTGGCGGGGATGAGAATGGTTGGGAGGTGTGATTGAGATTTGGTTGCTGAAACTGCCGTCCGGAGGAGTGATCTCAACATTTGATATCTTCAAGGTTTTGGAAGAATGGCGAAGGGTTTTGGGTGGTGGTGATGGAGGGGGAAAGCTTGCAGTCTGCTGTAGTGTACCACTTGATGAGAGAGCCTAGAGATATTGAAGCCAGTATTCTAAATCCGGCCCGGCCGACGGGTCAATCCGATAAACCGGGCCGATTCTATTAAAAGACCGTTTATGCAATAAACTTGGAATAAATTCATTGAACCAGTTAAAATTCAGTAAATTTGTGAGAATCAGACGAGTTTATCAAATCGGCCGGTTTAATTTAATTTGTATAAATTTGTGTTTTTTTCATCATTTGGGCATGTTCCTCATTTATTTTGCCCTAATTCGTTCCAGACCAGATGACACAGTCACCACTCATCTATTCTNCCACCACCCATCTATTCTGCCTCTCTCTTTCTCTCTCAGTGTAGCTATCGAACTCGAAGCATCTCTCTCAATGTAACTGTCGAATCGAAGCCAACCATTGTCGAACTCGAAGCCTCTTTCTCTTTTNTCACCACTCATCTATTCTGCCTCTCTCTTTCTCTCTCAGTGTAGCTATCGAACTCGAAGCCTCTCTCTTAATGTAACTGTCGAATCGAAGCCAACCATTGTCGAACTCGAAGCCTCTTTCTCTTTTTGTCTCTTTTTCTCAGTGTAGTAGTCGAACTCAAAGCCAGCCATTATCGNAACCGTTTATGTAATAAACTCGGAATAAATTCATTGAACCAGTTAAAATTCAGTAAATTTGTGAGAATCGGACGAGTTTATCAAATCGGCCGGTTTAATTTAATTTGTATAAATTTGTGTTTTTTTCATCATTTGGGCATGTTCCTCATTTATTTTGCCCTAATTCGTTCCAGACCAGATGACACAGTCACCACTCATCTATTCTGCCTCTCTCTTTCTCTCTCAGTGTAGCTATCGAACTCGAAGCCTCTCTCTTAATGTAACTGTCGAATCGAAGCCAACCATTGTCGAACTCGAAGCCTCTTTCTCTTTTTGTCTCTTTTTCTCAGTGTAGTAGTCGAACTCAAAGCCAGCCATTATCGAACTTGAAGCAAGCCACTGTCAAACTCAAAACAAGCAATTGTCGAAGTCGAAACCTTTCTCTCGTAGTATAACTGTCGAACTCGAAGCCTCGAATNTCACTGTCAAACTCAAAACAAGCCACTGTCGAAGTCGAAACCTTTCTCTCGTAGTATAACTGTCGAACTCGAAGCCTCGAATTGAAGGAATCATCCCTCCACCACCATCATCCGATTGATTGGAGATTTTCTTCGCTTGTTTTGCTTTTCACATATCAATTTTTTGCTTAGAGATAGCAGTGAACCGGGGAAAAATAGGTATTCGTCCAAACCCGTTTCGTTTGGACCAGGGATGGACTATACATATTGGACAGTGAACGTATATGGAGATACTCGTATAAACCCGTGCGGGGATGGACTTACCCTTACCCCCGCCCCATCCCCGTTTTACTCGTTAAAAAAAATATTTATATATATATTAATTCTCTCAGTGTATGAGCATTATTCGATTAATCGGTGCATGATCTTTTATTTATTCCCAATTTCTCATTGGCTACCTCCAATAGGTACATCTCTCGCTTTGCTTTTTAATATAGACTACATTGTAGACTAACTTAGTGAATTAGATGATGATACTTGATAATGCATATGAAGTTTAGGGCATTGCTTAGTTATCAATTTCAAAAATTACTCAATTGGGAATTTTGAAGATGATGAAATGGGGGTTTTAATCTGTTTGATTGAGAGTTGGGTGGAGGTGAAATCTTCCTGCCTAATTGTGTATGGTTCTTATTAAGTTATGACTTAATTGTTATTGATTTATCTATTTGATTGGANATCGGTGCATGAGCTTTGATTTATTCCCAATTTCTCATTGGCTACCTCCAATAGGTACATCTCTCGCTTTGCTTTTTAATATAGACTACATTGTAGACTAACTTAGTGAATTAGATGATGATACTTGATAATGCATATGAAGTTTAGGGCATTGCTTAGTTATCAATTTCAAAAATTACTCAATTGGGAATTTTGAAGATGATGAAATGGGGGTTTTAATCTGTTTGATTGAGAGTTGGGTGGAGGTGAAATCTTCCTACCTAATTGTGTATGGTTCTTATTAAGTTATGACTTAATTGTTATTGATTTATCTATTTGATTGGAAATTCATTTGGTGATTTTGGGGTTTTTATTTGATCTAAAATATATTAAGCATACTATTTTTATAATTTTTGTGATTTTTAGCATATTTATTTTTATTATTAAATTTTATTTATTTTTTTATTATCTTACCGGTTCAACCAGTGACTCACTAACCCGGTCCCTTTTTTGGTTTGATGTTCGGGCCGGGTTTTAAAACTATGATTGAAATGTTGTGGGGGGTAATATGGTCCAAAGAAATGACTTACCCCTTTATATGAGAAAATATTTGATGGTGACACCAAGGTGATATTAGTATTACCGACCAATTGTGACTTAGCAACAAACAAATTAGTGAATTTTATAGTAAACTATATATATAATAAATGAGCTTACAATTCAAATTTCAAAAGATAAATAAAATGACTTACTTTTCACAGTTCAAATCGCTTTAAATTTTATTTTAAAGTTAATCTAACGACTAATATTAACACCCTAAATTTAATAGAAAAAATAGTCCTCTAATAATGTTTTTTTGGAGTAACTTTTTAAAAGTATTTTTAAGAANGACCAGTGACTCACTAACCTGGTCCCTTTTCTGGGTTGATGTTCGAGCCGGGTTTTAAAACTATGATTGAAATGTTGTGGGGGGTAAAATGGTCCAAAGAAATGACTTACCCCTTTATATGAGAAAATATTTGATGGTGACACCAAGGTGATATTAGTATTACCGACCAATTGTGACTTAGCAACAAACAAATTAGTGAATTTTATAGTAAACTATATATATAATAAATGAGCTTACAATTCAAATTTCAAAAGATAAATAAAATGACTTACTTTTCACAGTTCNAAGTAAATTATATATATAATAAATGAGCTTACAATTCAAAATTCAAAAGATAAATAAAATGACTTACTTTTCACAGTTCAAATCGCTTTAAATTTTACTTTAAAGTTAATCTAACGACTAATATTAACACCCTAAATTTAATAAAAAAAATAGTCATCTAATAATGTTTTTTTGGAGTAACTTTTTAAAAGTATTTTTAAGAATTATTTTTCATAAATACTTAAAAAAAAAATAGTGTTTGAAACCGTCTCACCATTACCTCTACTCTACCACCACCACCANTCATCTAATAATGTTTTTTTGGAGTAACTTTTTAAAAGTACTTCTAAGAATTATTTTTCATAAATACTTTAAAAAAAATAGTGTTTGAAACCGTCTCACCATTACCTCTACTCTACCACCACCACCACCACCCTCAACCACCATTGTCTTTACCACTGTCATCACCACCACCACTGTCTCTACCACCGCCACCATTGCTGCAACCACCACGGCTGCCGTTGCCACCACTATCACCACCGCCACCACCACCACTGTCGTCGCCACCGTCGTCGTTACTGCCACCACCGCCACCATCGTCGTCGCCGCCACCACGGTCATTGTAACCCACCACAACCATTACTATCTCATACCACCAACACTGCCGCCCACCACCTCTCACCCCCACTACAAGTCTATAATCGATGCTTAAATTTATTTATCTCTCCTCTATGTTTGTGATTTGATTTTGAATATGAATACAAATAGATTTATTGTTTATCATTTTTTATTACTTTGTACTTTCAGGCACAAAGAATAATTTGTCTATCTATATAATGAAGTAGCTTACAATTCAAATCTCAAAAGATAAACAAAATAACTTTTACTATTCACGGTTGAAATCGCTATAAATTTTATTTTAAAGTTAATCTAACGGCTAATATTAACACCCTAAATTTAGTAAGAAAAATAGGGCCCTAAAGATGTGTTTGGAGTGATTTTTTAAAAGTACTTTTAAAATTTTTTTCTCATAAATATTTTTAAAAAATAGTATTTAAAGCCGCCCCACCACTACCTTTACCACCACCACCACCACCACCGCCACCGCCACTGCCACCTCCGCCACCAGTATCGTCGCCGCTACTACCACCGTCGTCATCGTCGTCGCCACCACAACCGCTGCCACCACGATCGTTGTCGCCCCCACCGCCACCACTGTCATCACTGCAGCCACAAACACCACCACCATCTTCATCATTCGCCACTACCGCCGCTGCTACCACCACTGTCATCATCACAGCCACCACCATCGTCATCGTCACCCCTACTGCCACTATCACCACCGTCGTCGCAGCCATTACCACCACCGCCATCGCAGTTCCCACCACCACCGTCGTCGTCACCACCACCGTTGTCGTCGTTGCCGCCGCCCTCGCCGCCACCACCACCACTGTCGCCCACCACCTCTCACCCTTATTACAAATCAATACTTAAATTCTTTTATCTCTTCTTTATGCTTGTAATTTGATTTTGGATATGAATACAAATATGTTTATTGTTTATCATTTTTTATTACTTTGTATCTTTAAGCACATGCAATAACTAGTATAGAATAAAATGCAATACAATTCAAATCTTAAAAGATAAACAAAATGACTTTTACTTTTCGCGATTGAGATCTCTCTAAATTTTACATTAAAGTTAATCCGACTGTTAATATTAACACTCCAAAAAGAGTGTTTGGGACAACTCTTTAAAAGTATTTGGGACAACTCTTTAAAAGTGTTTATAGAACTTATAACTTCTCATAAGTATAAAAAAAAAAAATTGTGTTTGAAACTGCCCCACTACTACCACTACCCTCACCACCACCATTATCACCACTCCATCGCTCTACTATCACCACCTCTTCCACAACAACTACTACCATCGCCGCCACCATCACCATCCCCACACCACCACCACCGTTGCAACCACCCCCACGTTCATCATCACCACCATTGCCACCATCACAATTGGGCGTCGTTACCCATCACAACCATCACCATCTCCCACCACCACCACTGTTGTCACCCATCGTTTCGCCCCACTACAACTAGTACTTAAATTTCTTTTTCTCTCATATTTTTTTTATAATTTGATTTTGAGCGTGAATACAAATATGTTTATTGTGGACCATTTTTTTTTAATTATTTCGTGCCTTTAGGCACAAGAAATAACTAGTAATATGTAATAAAGTACAATACAATTTAAATTTTAAAAGATAAACAAAATGATTTTTGCTATTCGAGGTTGAAATCTCATTAAATTTTATTTTAAAGTTAATCTGACGGCTAATATTAACACCCTAAATTTAATAGAAAAAATAGGCTCCTAAGGGTGTGTTTGAAGTAATCTTTTAAAAGTACTTCTAAAATTTATTTCTTATAAGTACTTAAAAAAAAAAGGTAGTGTTTGAAACCGTCCCACCACCACCGCCACTACCGCCGCCACCACCACTACCACTATCGCCACCCAGGCACACCCACCGCCCCACCATCACCACCACCACCACTATCACAACTGCTCCACCACCATCGCCATTATCTCACTATTACCCCTACCACACTCATCACCCCTATGACCATCACAATTACCATCACCCCCACCATTGCCACTGCTACCAACCCACCATCGTTGCCGTCGTCACCACTGTCATCGTTGTCATTTCCCCATCGCCACCAGCACCATCATCGCCACCCACCACTAATTGTTACCACTATCAACACCCACCACCATCATTGTTGTTTATCGTCACTCACTACCACAACCCACCAGCACCCGTCATTGCCCACCAGTCACTGTCACCTATCTCCACCACACCTACCACCATTCGTCATCATCCACCACTACAGTCACCCACTGTCACCCACCCCCACCATACTTACCATCATCACCGCTGTTGTCATTTGCTACCACCTATCACACTGTCGCCTAAAAACATCTATTGTCGGCCACCACACAATCGTCATCGCCCATCACTACCATTGCCAACTATCATCATCGTCATCCACCACCATCGTTGTTGTCACCCACAACTGTCACTACCATTATCATCACCCAAAATTCACTACCACCATCACCATTGTCACCCATGACTGTTATTACCACCACGTTCGTCGCCACCCATTACAACCATCACTGTCTCCCACCGTCACCGTTACTGTCCACCACCACTACCACCGCTTACCCCCATTACAATCAGTGCTTAAATTCTTTTCTTTCTCATCAATGTTTGTGATTTGATTTTAGGTGTAAATAAAAATATGTTTATTATTGACCATTTTTTTTATTATTTCGTACCTTCAGGCAGGGAGAATAATTAGTATACATATATGACCTTTAAATTATGATATTTGTGTCAATTAAACCCTCAACCTTTTTTTATATCAATTGAACATTTAAACTCTCTAATTGCGTCAATCAAATCCTTATGTCTGCCTCTGTTAGAGTATATCACTCACGTGACTATATGGCACAAAAGACAAAATGACATAATTGACACAATTAGAGAATTTAGAGACTCAATTGACACACACAGAAAAAAGTTCATGGNCTATATGGCACAAATGACAAAATGACATAATTGACACAATTAGAGAATTTAGAGACTCAATTGACACACACAGAAAAAAGTTCATGGACTTAATTGATACAAGAGTCATATGTATAGTTTACTCTAACCATTTGTGTCAAGTGAGTGGCACACTTCACCACTTTCTATTAGAAAATCTAACTAAGGCAGATAGAAAGATTCAATTGACACAATTAGAGAGTTCAGAAGTTCAATTGAAAAAAAGAAAATGGTGTTTAATTGACACAATTATAGTTTAAAAATCATATGTGTAGTTTACTTTCAATTTTATAACCATCAACAAGGTTTACATTTAATAATTATTACGTAGAATTAGTAGAATTTGCTAACCTATTTATTTGTTTGTTATTAATCGAAAATGTCAATTTTTTTATGGTTAAAAGAAGGGATAGGAACAAAAGAGAGCGTTTAGAAACCATCTCGATAGGGGTGAGAGTAAAGAGAGCGCTCAAAGACTACCTCGATAGACCCTTACCGATGAGATCATGATGTCGTTGACTGCGCTCGTTGCTTCTCTCAGAAACAAATCTAGGTAGGTTAACATAACAATCAATTATCAAATCCCAACGTGAACTACAAGACTCAAATTTTTAACCTCAATATGAGAAGTTCAACCAGTACCTCACTAAACCACCCTACTTAGTGGTGAAAATGTTGTGTTTATTAGTTTGTTTGTTTGTTAATGACTCATAATTAGGTTTGTTAATCATGTGAGACAAAATAGATTCGTGTTGGGCTTTAAAAGAATTATTTTTGTAAAATATTTTATTCATATTCGATTCGTTTATTAATTCGTATTTAACGAATCGTGTCATATCGAATTTATGCCATGTATAAATCGCGTATAACTAGTATAAATGAGTCGTCTCATATATTCCTTTTGATTAATTTCACTTACACCTAATTTATTTTTTAATCGAATTGTGTTGGATCCACTTATTTATAAAACGAGTGATTTAAAAAAAATTCAAACTCGCTAATTTTATATCACATTAATAGATAATCTGATATTTTGACACCCTTATTAATAGTAGCGGTGATGTCATAATATCACGTGAAATTTGAATATTTACTTCCTTTCAAGGCCGGTGATTGTTGCAGGCGAAAGGGTTTGAGAGGCCCAAATTAATGACCACAAAAGGTATGCCGATGGGTAATCTGTGACAACGTAATCACACTTCACGCCTCTAACTTCAGGCCATATCCATTAGTTTTTCTTCAAGGTCCATTTCACCATCAAGAGTAGACCCGACAATAAATCGTATCATTTTCGATTTGGATCTTTTTAGTTGATAGTGATAGTTTTTAATCGATTGTTCGAATTCGAATCTAACATTTAATTCAATTCAATCGATTATCATAAATCACAGATTTGATTGATTGCATCTCGAGCCAGGATTTGTTTAGATTTACTAAATATATTTACTCATACAAATATATTTCCATACACTCAAATTAACAACCTTATTTTTTTATAATCTTTTACATTGCAGATTAGTATGACACATACATATCACTCTTTATCAGAAGACTATATGAGTAATATTGTGCAAGTCGACGGTAACCTGCTACATAACATCAAATAGCTAGCACAAGCTGAGGCAACGAACGACTTGTCCCCTCCGGCTCACCACTTTGCCACAGCTTGAGGCTCTGGCTCCCATCCTCCGAATCATGAACGAGAACAGTGAGCCATGTGTTGAAATACTCGCGAAATCGAGTTATTTTGTCATCCCTGAGAGTCCACACATGAACCCAATATGCTTTCGATCCTTCCCATCCTTCTGCAATCACAAGTGTTTCACCCACGGATTTGATCGTCCGAGGCCTGAACTTGAACTCGGCGTGGCTTGACTTCCCGGTGAGCGTACGCATCATGTGTTGGCAATGAGGAGGGCCGTGGTACCACCATTCAAGATCAGAAGCCAGCAGTGGAGCGACAGTCTCAACGTCACGACGTGCTAACGACTTGTAAAGCACTTTGATGAGCTTCTTATTTCTCGATTCGAAGTCCGGTGCCGGTGAGTGGTGGAGATGAATGCCCATTAACCAGGGAAGGTTGTGTTTACTAGGGAAGGCCACTACCAAGACTATTAGGTGAATGGTTGTGCATGGAAAGAACCAGTGAGGGCACTTTATATAGAATATGTTACTTGGGATGAACCCATGCATTACAGGTCATAGGACAAAAGATAGAGCAAAATATACATTTAGTCTTTTAGTCTTCAATTTTTTAATTGTCTTTTTTATCCCTAAGATATTAATTTGAATTTACGTAGTCCAATTTCAAACGTCCGTAAAAAAATCGTTGACGTCTCTCATCACGCACCAATCACTTGAGACCAAATAGACAAAGATTAGAAATTTTAAGGACTAAATAGATAAATTAAGAATTTTAGGAACTAAATAGATACAAAATTTTGAACTACCTGATTGACACGTGACCATAATCATTATTATTTTTTGACAGACATTTGAAATTAGACCACATATATATAAATTAAGAACTTTAGAGACCAAATAAACACAATTGAAAGATTGAAGACTGAAGAGACATTTAATGCATACTTTAGAGACTAAAAATATATTTTACCCTAAAAGATAATAGGAGACGTTGTCTAGTTCTTATTTTATTGGGCACGCACGCCGACATTAGACAATGCAATGACCTTGCGGTATCTAAGTTACCCGTTGTATTTAAATTGTGTTATGTTAAGATTTATTAAATTCATGTTTGACTTGACTAATTTACGACCATGTATGTATAATTGATATGTGTTCTGCTTGATTCGTGTAATTATAAGTCATATTTAACTAAACCTATATCNTAAATTAAGAATTTTAGGAACTAAATAGATACAAAATTTTGAACTACCTGATTGACACGTGACCAGAATCATCATTATTTTTTGACAGACTTTTGAAATTAGACCACGTATATATAAATTAAGAACCTTAGAGACCAAATAAACACAATTGAAAGATTGAAGACTGAAGAGATATTTAATGCATATTTTAGAGACTAAAAATATATTTTACCCTAAAAGATAATAGGAGACGTTGTCTAGTTCTTATTTTATTGGGCACGCACGCCGACATTAGACAATGCAATGACCTTGCGGTATCTAAGTTACCCGTTGTATTTAAATTGTGTTATGTTAAGATTTATTAAATTCATGTTTGACTTGACTAATTTACGACCATGTATGTATAATTGATATGTGTTCTGCTTGATTCGTGTAATTATAAGTCATATTTAACTAAACCTATATCATATTTAATCAAGTTTATAACAGATCCATTTATTTTGGAACCATGCTTTACAGGTCATGAGACAGATACTTGGTGATGCCTGAGTTGTTATTTATAGTGAGCATGCTGGCATGATCAAGGGAGCAAGACTTTTGCTGCCTATGCTGAAAGTATTAGTTAATTTGCCATGGGCAGTGCAACTAAGTATAGAATAGACTAAAAGAAATGCTGATCTAGGGACAATATGGTTTCGACCCTAGCACAAGACAAAATATGTATTGAAGTCAAAATGATTCTAGCGTTAGTTGTTTTGAAAATAATAATGAAGAGGGTGGTCAGCAAAATAAAAAGGTGGGTAAGATCATGAAAACCTAGTTTTTCTTAAAGAAATGATTTGTTATTTGAAAAGTAAAAAATATTATTTAAACTCAATTTATTAATTTTATGTATTATAGTCATTAAATTAGTAACGGATTCTAACTAATTATGAGGTTCATTATCAATTTAATGATAAAAAGTGATTAAATTAGTAAATAATCGTTGAAGGTTCGATTCCCATCCCCTCTCCATCCTCTTTAGTGGTAAAAAAAAAAGTTTTATCTTTAAATTTAATGACATACATGGAAGCGAGATGCCATCAAATTATGGCATCCAACTCCTTGGACCTTTGTACCATTACAAAATGCTCAAGAATATTTTTTTTTATTCAACAATAAGAGATATTTAAGTTAATTTATTATCATTTCAACTAATCCTCTTTCTTATAAGACTGCCGTTAGATTTGGTCATAAGGAGCCTGCCTAACCAAAAAAATGTTTGGACCTAAAAGCACTTTGCCCAAGAACTTTACGTCGGCCCTTCTGTGTAGTAGACATGGACTTGAGATAATAAATGGACAGAATGCACTTAGCCCCAGTTCTTTGCAGGGCCCAATAAAATGTGCAGTAGACTCCCTTGCAATCATGAATTCACACCTTTATTTTTACAGTTTTATTTATCTATGTCGATAGTATATATTATTCATGAAGAATAAATCACTTATATTTTGATTTTAAAAAATTATTAAAATTTAAATTCAAGATGTCTGAGTTTACGGTTCGTTCTCATTACCACTCAAACTATTCTTGAGGTTCCAATACAAGATTTGATGCACCCAATTGTACTCTTCCTTATGGGCCACCTTTCTATTATGTAAACGTTGATAAAGTTTGATAATTTACATTATTTACACCTTGCCATCTTCTTGATTGGAACAAGTAGAAGAAAGATAAAACCTAAAAATCTTTTGTCGAGGTACATAGGAAGAAAAATAGGAGAAAAAATAGCTATTTATCCTCTTACATTTGGCGATCATGGGTGTTGTCCTGTTATACTTATACCATGCAAAGAGTATATCAATATTTTCTTAGATAAAAGAATCCTCGTAGTAAAACTTTCAAAGTTATGTTACGGGTCCGTGAATAATNTGTATGTATAATTGATATGTGTTCTGCTTGATTCGTGTAATTATAAGTCATATTTAACTAAACCTATATCATATTTAATCAAGTTTATAACAGATCCATTTATTTTGGAACCATGCTTTACAGGTCATGAGACAGATACTTGGTGATGCCTGAGTTGTTATTTATAGTGAGCATGCTGGCATGATCAAGGGAGCAAGACTTTTGCTGCCTATGCTGAAAGTATTAGTTAATTTGCCATGGGCAGTGCAACTAAGTATAGAATAGACTAAAAGAAATGCTGATCTAGGGACAATATGGTTTCGACCCTAGCACAAGACAAAATATGTATTGAAGTCAAAATGATTCTAGCGTTAGTTGTTTTGAAAATAATAATGAAGAGGGTGGTCAGCAAAATAAAAAGGTGGGTAAGATCATGAAAACCTAGTTTTTCTTAAAGAAATGATTTGTTATTTGAAAAGTAAAAAATATTATTTAAACTCAATTTATTAATTTTATGTATTATAGTCATTAAATTAGTAACGGATTCTAACTAATTATGAGGTTCATTATCAATTTAATGATAAAAAGTGATTAAATTAGTAAATAATCGTTGAAGGTTCGATTCCCATCCCCTCTCCATCCTCTTTAGTGGTAAAAAAAAAAGTTTTATCTTTAAATTTAATGACATACATGGAAGCGAGATGCCATCAAATTATGGCATCCAACTCCTTGGACCTTTGTACCATTACAAAATGCTCAAGAATATTTTTTTTTATTCAACAATAAGAGATATTTAAGTTAATTTATTATCATTTCAACTAATCCTCTTTCTTATAAGACTGCCGTTAGATTTGGTCATAAGGAGCCTGCCTAACCAAAAAAATGTTTGGACCTAAAAGCACTTTGCCCAAGAACTTTACGTCGGCCCTTCTGTGTAGTAGACATGGACTTGAGATAATAAATGGACAGAATGCACTTAGCCCCAGTTCTTTGCAGGGCCCAATAAAATGTGCAGTAGACTCCCTTGCAATCATGAATTCACACCTTTATTTTTACAGTTTTATTTATCTATGTCGATAGTATATATTATTCATGAAGAATAAATCACTTATATTTTGATTTTAAAAAATTATTAAAATTTAAATTCAAGATGTCTGAGTTTACGGTTCGTTCTCATTACCACTCAAACTATTCTTGAGGTTCCAATACAAGATTTGATGCACCCAATTGTACTCTTCCTTATGGGCCACCTTTCTATTATGTAAACGTTGATAAAGTTTGATAATTTACATTATTTACACCTTGCCATCTTCTTGATTGGAACAAGTAGAAGAAAGATAAAACCTAAAAATCTTTTGTCGAGGTACATAGGAAGAAAAATAGGAGAAAAAATAGCTATTTATCCTCTTACATTTGGCGATCATGGGTGTTGTCCTGTTATACTTATACCATGCAAAGAGTATATCAATATTTTCTTAGATAAAAGAATCCTCGTAGTAAAACTTTCAAAGTTATGTTACGGGTCCGTGAATAATACGTAATTTGTTTTAGAATAATATTATAATTTATTTTTTATTATATAGAAATGTATTATTCTTCATTTTATATCCTCGATTGCCTCGTGGCCCAATCAATTTTGATACCCTCATTTGTTGGCATTGGAGGAGGGGATTTGATGTTACTAGTTGACTTAATGATCATTGTCCCCGTTGTTAGGATTTAAAGTCTTGAGTTCAAATACGGACTAAAAATAAAAGAGAGGAGGGACAACTTAAGCCCAAAAAAAAAAAATACTTGAGGCCCATTAGGTCCAGGAAATATTCAAGAACAAGACAATGAAGGCCCACTACTACAAATAGCTCAGTACTACGCCACCCCGATCCACGAATCATCGATTGATTAGGGCTCAGACCGAATCGTCTCTGTCTCTGTCTCTGTCTCTGTCTCTCTCGGAGGTGTTAAGCGACGATGCTTACCGGGGATATACCGCCTAATCAGACTATATACATAAAGAACCTCAATGAGAAGGTCAAGAAAGAAGGTAATCATTTTCTTTGTAATTCTTGCAGTGATTTATTTGTAGGAAGTTCTGCGTTTATCTTTTCAAAATTTGAGTTTCTCTTAAAAGTGAACTTTTCGTTTGATTTCTACATTGGCGGAGCCATGGTTTCTGCTTCTAATGTTGAGATCATATTGTCCCGATAAATACAATGCAAGAAAGCTCTGAAGCAGAATGAATGACAGAAGGCAAATGATTAATAAAAGCACCAAGTGAGAATTAAGAAAAAGGCAATGGAAGTATGCCACATCCTAATGTTGCGGAAGATACTCATCTATTTAATTCCACTTTGTACCATCCTCCTTCTTCAAGCCCAAGAATTAAGTAAAACCCTTCAATGTACGAAGGGGGAAAGAACCTAGGTGAAAAGAGCATCTAAATCATATTTCACGGATGACTGTTCTGCTCACTTTAATAGAGATTACAGGAGAATTCGGCACATGGGTCTCACCACACATCCATCTTAAACAGTGTGTCCACCTGTTAGCTCAAATTTGTAGGAGCCTCTTAGTGTGGCCGAGGGTTTATTCTCAGTTCACTGAGTTCATGGGAAGATTGATATAGCATTTCTTTTTAAGAAATAGGATTCAATTACTTGAGCTGGGTCTCGTAATAGATGTATTTCTGGTTTTAGTTTCCATGAAGAAAAAGAACTACCAAGTTCTTTTCGATTTGAGCCCAACCTTCACTATTGTGTGTAAGAGAAGAAATAGATGTCACCAAGGCCATATGAAGAAAAATAATCTTTGCTACTTCATCAGTAAATTATTAGTTCCTTAGTTTTAGAGTCATACTCTTAGGTGGAGACTTTTAGTGGTAGATGGTCAGTGCATGTTTATTTATGTGCACACTCTCAGATTGTTGGATAAGTACACTATGGTCAAACAGTTTTTGGAATCCTTATGTAACTCTAATACAAGGCGGGAATGTGATGTCTAGATCATTCTAGGAGTGGCTCCTATATTCTGTCTTTTCTTCAGTTTCTGCAATCAGATCTTCTTACCAATGCTTTTATGTCTCTGAGAATCTCACTCCTATAACCTTAATAACCCCAAAACCTCAAAATACCCAAAGATATATAATCCCTCTAATGTTTTCTTTTCCATTCATAAATCTTTTGCCTGCTAATTCTTAATCAATCCTAAATGTTTTTAAACTTAATCTTAACCTATGTAGTTATGGTACCAATATAAACTCTAAAGACACTGCGGTATGTTGTTCCTTTTCTTCTGTTCTTGCTTATCTACTCTTTCTTCTTGCCTTATCTTTGTTTCACTATTATCATATTTTGAATGCTTTAGAATATATATTGGCACTTAAATGTCTTAAGTTTCTTTTCCCAATTCCTAGTTTTGTAACAATATTGTGTTCCTAGCTATTTGGCCTTCAACTTGACACAAGAAACTCAAAATTCCTATTCTCTTGAAAATTCTGGCTCACTTTTGCTGGAAGTGTACCAACTTTAAGCCTATTCCTTCTCCTTTCCAGTTACATTATTNTAGTGGTAAAAAAAAAAGTTTTATCTTTAAATTTAATGACATACATGGAAGCGAGATGCCATCAAATTATGGCATCCAACTCCTTGGACCTTTGTACCATTACAAAATGCTCAAGAATATTTTTTTTTATTCAACAATCAGAGATATTTAAGTTAATTTATTATTATTTCAACTAATCATCTTTCTGATAAGACTGCCGTTAGATTTGGTCATAAGGAGCCTGCCTAACCAAAAAAATGTTTGGACCCAAATGCACTTTGCCCAAGAACTTTACATCGGCCCTTCTGTGTAGTAGACATGGACTTGAGATAATAAATGGACAGAATGCACTTAGCCCCAGTTCTTTGCAGGGCCCAATAAAATGTGCAGTAGACTCCCTTGCAATCATGAATTCACACCTTTATTTTTACAGTTTTATTTATCTATGTTGATAGTATATATTATTCATGAAGAATAAATCACTTATATATTGACTTCAAAAAATTATCAAAATTTAAATTCAAGATGTCTGAGTTTACAGTTCGTTCTCATTACCACTTAAACTATTCTTGAGGTTCCAATACAAGATTTGATGAACCCAATTGTACTCTTCCTTCTGGGCCACCTTTCTATTATGTAAACGTTGACAAAGTTTGATAATTTACATTATTTACACCTTGCCATCTTCTTGATTGGAACAAGAAGAAGAAAGATAAAACCTAAAAATCTTTTGTCGAGGTACATAGGAAGAAAAATAGGAGAGAAAATAGCTATTTATCCTCTTACATTTGGCGATCATGGGTGTTGTCCTGTTATACTTATACCATGCAAAGAGTATATCAATATTTTCTTAGATAAAAGAATCCTCGTAGTAAAACTTTCAAAGTTATGTTACGGGTCCGTGAATAATTCGTAACTTGTTTTTGAATAATATTATAATTTATTTTTTATTATATAGAAATGTATTATTCTTCATTTTATATCCTCGATTGCCTCGTGGCCCAATCAATTTTGATACCCTCATTTGTTGGCATTGGAGGAGGGGATTTGATGTTACTAGTTGACTTAATGATCATTGTCCCCGTTGTTAGGATTTAAAGTCTTGAGTTCAAATACGGACTAAAAATAAAAGAGAGGAGGGACAACTTAAGCCCAAAAAAAAAAAAATACTTGAGGCCCATTAGGTCCAGGAAATATTCAAGAACAAGACAATGAAGGCCCACTACTACAAATAGCTCAGTACTACGCCACCCCGATCCACGAATCATCGATTGATTAGGGCTCAGACCGAATCGTCTCTGTCTCTGTCTCTGTCTCTGTCTCTCTCGGAGGTGTTAAGCGACGATGCTTACCGGGGATATACCGCCTAATCAGACTATATACATAAAGAACCTCAATGAGAAGGTCAAGAAAGAAGGTAATCATTTTCTTTGTAATTCTTGCAGTGATTTATTTGTAGGAAGTTCTGCGTTTATCTTTTCAAAATTTGAGTTTCTCTTAAAAGTGAACTTTTCGTTTGATTTCTACATTGGCGGAGCCATGGTTTCTGCTTCTAATGTTGAGATCATATTGTCCCGATAAATACAATGCAAGAAAGCTCTGAAGCAGAATGAATGACAGAAGGCAAATGATTAATAAAAGCACCAAGTGAGAATTAAGAAAAAGGCAATGGAAGTATGCCACATCCTAATGTTGCGGAAGATACTCATCTATTTAATTCCACTTTGTACCATCCTCCTTCTTCAAGCCCAAGAATTAAGTAAAACCCTTCAATGTACGAAGGGGGAAAGAACCTAGGTGAAAAGAGCATCTAAATCATATTTCACGGATGACTGTTCTGCTCACTTTAATAGAGATTACAGGAGAATTCGGCACATGGGTCTCACCACACATCCATCTTAAACAGTGTGTCCACCTGTTAGCTCAAATTTGTAGGAGCCTCTTAGTGTGGCAGAGGGTTTATTCTCAGTTCACTGAGTTCATGGGAAGATTGATATAGCATTTCTTTTTAAGAAATAGGATTCAATTACTTGAGCTGGGTCTCGTAATAGATGTATTTCTGGTTTTAGTTTCCATGAAGAAAAAGAACTACCAAGTTCTTTTCGATTTGAGCCCAACCTTCACTATTGTGTGTAAGAGAAGAAATAGATGTCACCAAGGCCATATGAAGAAAAATAATCTTTGCTACTTCATCAGTAAATTATTAGTTCCTTAGTTTTAGAGTCATACTCTTAGGTGGAGACTTTTAGTGGTAGATGGTCAGTGCATGTTTATTTATGTGCACACTCTCAGATTGTTGGATAAGTACACTATGGTCAAACAGTTTTTGGAATCCTTATGTAACTCTAATACAAGGCGGGAATGTGATGTCTAGATCATTCTAGGAGTGGCTCCTATATTCTGTCTTTTCTTCAGTTTCTGCAATCAGATCTTCTTACCAATGCTTTTATGTCTCTGAGAATCTCACTCCTATAACCTTAATAACCCCAAAACCTCAAAATACCCAAAGATATATAATCCCTCTAATGTTTTCTTTTCCATTCATAAATCTTTTGCCTGCTAATTCTTAATCAATCCTAAATGTTTTTAAACTTAATCTTAACCTATGTAGTTATGGTACCAATATAAACTCTAAAGACACTGCGGTTTGTTGTTCCTTTTCTTCTTTTCTTGCTTATCTACTCTTTCTTCTTGCCTTATCTTTGTTTCACTATTATCATATTTTGAATACTTTAGAATATATATTGGCACTTAAATGTCTTAAGTTTCTTTTCCCAATTCCTAGTTTTGTAACAATATTGTGTTCCTAGCTATTTGGCCTTCAACTTGACACAAGAAACTCAAAATTCCTATTCTCTTGAAAATTCTGGCTCACTTTTGCTGGAAGTGTACCAACTTTAAGCCTATTCCTTCTCCTTTCCAGTTACATTATTTACGACATTTCCTTAGGCCCTTCTAATCTAGGCGCTCATAGTACAAGCTTTTTATGACCCAACCCCCCGTAAACCTATTCCCATGCAATTTGAGTGTTATACTCCAGTTCTAATTCCAACATTAGGCCAAATGAATAGATTTTATTTTTTATATTAACATTTTATGTTTTCAAGCAGCAAGCTCACAAGCATCTGGCAAATACTTATTTGTTTGTGGTCCTGCTTGGAAAGTAGATAATATGTGAATATTTATCACACAGCAAGTGGTCTTGTGTGCTTTAGATCTAGATCTGTCTCTTATTTCCTCATCAAGTTGTATTGATATGCTCTCAAGTATCTTGATGGCCAAATTACTGTGAAATTAATGCTCTATATATTTTGCATATAATGGGCAGAATTGAAGAGGTCTCTTTATGCCTTGTTCTCGCAATATGGAAGGATTTTGGACATTGTTTCCTTGAAGACAGTCAAGCTTCGAGGACAGGCCTGGGTTGTCTTTAGTGAAGTGACAGCTGCCAGCAATGCAGTGCGACAAATGCAAAACTTCCCGTTCTATGATAAACCTATGGTGAGTGTAAATGGCACAAGCTGCTGATGTTTCATATAAATTTGCACACACATAGGACTGTTTATTTGTGTTGTAATCTTAATTTTTTGGAAACATTATCCCTGGTGTCCGTGCTCGTAGTTTTTGGATTATCTTCTATCTAATATTACAACAAGGAAATTTAATTCTCAACTTATAAAAATACAACAACGGTCAAGATTGATCCTTCATATATTTTGTTCTAATGGTACAAAATTCAACCAATTTTTTTTCCCCACTCAAAAACATCATTTTCTTTGCACGATCTCCAATTTTAGATAATTTAACCAACACACTTCCCAATGNAATTTTCATATATTTTGTTCTAATGGTACAAAATTCAACCAATTTTTTTTCCCCACTCAAAAACATCATTTTCTTTGCACGATCTCCAATTTTAGATAATTTAACCAACACACTTCCCAATGCCGGAGAACCCACTAATCCATGTCTACCTTTCTCTTCTCTCATCCCTATTTTTCTCTTATTTTCTCTCTATTCACTTTAATTTTAAATTGCACAATTCAATAAAATAAATACAAATAAATTGCTATTTAAAATATAAATGTTGCACAACCAATTCTCATTTTTGATATTGCAGGGTGTCTTCGGGCATGAGGTTATTGTTAGTTTTTAAATAAGTTTGATAGAGAAAGCCAAAAAGAGAATTAGTCCTTTTGAAATCTTAGGTAATGGCCAAGTTATCCTTCATTATGAATGTTTTGTGCTTGATTCTGGTTTCTAATTGCCTGGCATTGACCGCTAACATTTGTGATGTCCACATTATTCAAATTGTATTTGTCTGCTGCTTTGATGAATATTTTTTATTTCTTATGTATCAGAAATCATCTGTGTGGTGAATTTTCAGTACCAGTTGAACGAGATGTAAATTTTTATAGGCCTCTATAGGAATGAATTGCATAAATGTTTTGCCCTTTGCTTCCTTGTATCTCTCGTAGTTTCACTCATAACTAGTTACTCGCCTGTTGCCTTTGTAACTTTTTCCAATTGCCACTATCCTTTGCTTAGGTGTTGAATTAGTAATCACTCTGGGAAAAATCTAATATGGTAAATACACTTGTGATAGACCACTTCAGCCTCCCACTCCGTGAGGGGTGGTGGTTTAGCCTTTTCTTTGTTTTTTTTTTTTTTTTTTTTTGGGGGGGGGGGGGAAGGTGTGTGTATAGGGGATAGTATGAATGGTTTTTCTTGTGGTTCATGTGCCATGTGTACTTTCTTTGTACTCAAGTTTTCTCTGTTATGGTATATTTTTTAGTGGATTTTTTTTTATTGCAACAACGGTTTACTATCATTCAAAGCTTTGAGCATTACTAAACTCGGCACTATCATTGCAAAAGTAGTAAGAAAATCATCGAATCTTAATTGAAGAGAAAAACCTTGAACTCGAGGGAATGAGGACTTTTAGCATGAGTGTCTGTCGGAAGCCATTGCAAGTTGTTGGAAGTTGATAGAGTTTGTCAGAGATCGTGGTTGTGGGAGAAATCAATTCTAGTTCTCCACACCCTCCCCCCCTCCTTTCCACCCATCAAACAACAAAACAAAAGAAAAAACAAACTTTTTGTTCATTCATGATCTTCTTTATGTCGAAGTTATTACTGAAGTTATTATGCCTGCATAGATTTTTATGTAGGTTGACTATCAATTATTTTGGAAATAGAAGATGTAGCGTGTTTGAATGTGTCCAGAGTGTCTTGGACATGTTCCCAGCAAATGCTAATGTGCATCTGCAGCAGGTCCTTGACGTGTCCGAATTGAAAAAAGAGTGTGTCAATAGTATATACCCTGCAAGTCTACCCATCCTTACATAGGCATCTGTGATACATCGTTTATATGTTATACACTATCTTGACAGGGTGTTCATGCTTCATAGCCAATAAAGTTTATATGTTGTGTGCTCGTTTAAAATTGTGCACCAGTATAATGTGTATAATCAGGGGAGTCATTGGGTTAATGGTAAATATTCGGTCCAATAACCTTGAGGTTGTGGGTTC
>CAUOFW020004169.1:335725-513225 GCA_963454935.2 Ilex paraguariensis
TAGTAGGATGCACCAATTAGATAGTAAATGGATTAATATAGTAATAAGCTAGGGTGTCAATTCGTGGTGTTGTTTGTGTGATGCTATTGTGTGTTGTGTTCGTGTCAATAATCACAAAAAGAAATTTATTTGATGTGTTATAAATGTCATAACATTAATCAAACACATTAGTTATACATATTTATCAATCCTGTCAATTCTAAAGTCTAAAGTCGTGTTGTGTCAGGTTCTTGGTAATGGATCAGAGTTAAATTAAAATCCATAACCTAAGTATCAATTAAACCTTTTGAAAGTCTAACTTCAAATTATTTTTGCCCTTTACTTTCAAAAATCCATGTGAAAGTTGTAACTACTAAATCCTTAGATTATCTTCCTGGCAATCAATTAAATCTCTACTGAAACAAAATTGGATAGGCGTTCTAACTTTTGATTTTAGAGAAGAAATCTTTTCATTGGACAGGATAAACATGCAATTTTCACAAATAATTGGTAAAATAATTTGTGACATTTTCAAGTTTTCTAAAATTATACACCAAATTATTTATAAGTGTAAAAGTAGCAACATAATTTCAACTATTTAAATTGAGAATTGAAGCTAAAATTAAATGCAAACTTACAAAGAAACACAATTTTGGGTGCCTTTTCTAATCCACTGTTGGCACACAAAGTAACAAATTCAACCGGTCTTGTAAACGTTGACTTTAGTCTTCTCAATTATAGTGCTTTGAGTAACACCAAAAAAGGATAGATCACCTGAATTTGTCAAAGATCCCTGGAAGAGAGGCAAAAGAAAGCTTTTACTATTCACAACAAAATGTCAAAAAAAATAAAAATTATTTGAAATCTTCTAACCAACAAATTTGCTTTTGGAAATCCCAAATGTGAATTTTAATTATATTTGGCTTGTCAAAATAGAGATGTGAACTTCAATTAACTATAAACAAGTAACTAAAAAGTAAATCAAATCTAGTGAACCAGAAAATGAGTGTATTCAGACCCAGAGTTCAAAGATACTTACTCGGATTTCGTAGACATGATGGTGTGGAAGTAGATGGTTTTATGTTGAAGTTTGTTACTTATAGAGTCTTCTTCGGTTTAGTGTTTTTGGCTTGTGATGGGTTTTTGACTGTCCACGCACTCTAAGGGACTTTTTGCCTACCCACATTCACTTCTAGAGTTCATTATTAGCTGAATTCAAATTAGTTACATTGGCAGTTAATGAATGATAGATAGAATTGGATTGGTATTAACTAATTAATTAAGGATAAAATTGGAAAACAAATGTTTTTCACTTTTGTTGGCATTTTATAGTAGTATAGATATAGATAGGCACATTTTTTTTGTGATCTCGATATTTAAGATGATGTATAATTAATCATATATCTGGAAATTATGTTTCTTTGAGCTGCCCGAACTTTCCCAGATTTTGCAGCAGAAAAAGATGTCTTATGATGGATGAATATGAGGTTAACTATGCTGTTATAAAACCTTCCGGAAAAAAAAACTATGCTGAACTGAAAGCATGAATATACAAATGAATCAGAGCATATGATGTGAAAGTTAAAGTTACAAGAACAAATGTGTGTGTCTCGTTTAGATATTATTTTTTGGGACAGCATTTATATAAAATAACTGTATGTGGACCTCAATTTTTTCTTGAAACATTTGTGCTCCATCAATGAGCTATATTGGATAAGACACTGTAATCGTCCTTTTTAGTAGTTTTTTTTTTTGTTCTCTCCTTTTTAGATTATCACTAATATGTCTGTTGAAGTAATATTGTTTAGCTGAATCAAAAATTGATGGTGGATAAATGTTGAAACATAAACCAATTGTTTTACTTGGAAATTTTCAGTTTGAATTTTAATATTTACTATTGTAATTTTTGAGAAATGTTCATGACTAATGAGTTTCCTATATCTGTATGTTCAGCTGAAAAAAAGAGATGTGTTGAAACACAGCAATCTGCAACTGCAAATGGTACCAGAGGTGACAGTACTGGAGGCCCAACCGTAAGTTTTGTGTATTTCTACGTTGTCATGTTGAGTTCTCTCCCTCCTCCCTCTCCACTTCTTCTCACAACAGACAAGCAAGGTACAATGGGGAATATCTATTGCTTGAGGGGGCCACTATTTTGTGAAAATAATGTTTGAGGCTTGGTTTAGATGAAATTGTCTTCTAATTCATAACTATTAGATGGGGTTTGGTATCTATAATTGACCTATAAATCTGTTGGACTGTGTATCCACCTTCATCCCTTCATGTGTATTCCTCGGCCTATTACTACTTGTAGTTACTGCCAGTCCTCTCCGTACTTGTGTTTCTTAAATAATATGAACATGGTTCCTCCGTATCTTTTGATCAATACAACTTGTGTGGAATTGTGGGTTGTGTCACATGTAGGTTCCCACTCGCCAAGGAAAGCCGAGCGCACAAGATGCTGCTGCGGAGCCAAACAATATACTCTTTATTCAGAATCTTCCATACGAGACGACGAGTCTGATGCTTGAAATGCTCTTCAATCAATATCCTGGTTTTAGGGAAGTTAGAATGATTGATGCTAAGCCAGGTATCGCCTTTGTAGAATATGAAGATGATACACAGTCCTCAATTGCAATGCAGGCCCTCCAAGGCTTCAAAATTACCCCTCAGAATCCCATGGCTATCACGTATGCCAAGAAGTAACCAGCCTCCTTTTCAAAGTGAGTGTTATGTTTCTTTTTTCGCCCTAGGTTTACTGAGGAATTGTAGCATTTCAAGAGTTTGATATACTGTATTATTCGTGTACACTTTTGGTAATGCTGATTGTGAAGATGCTCTGTTGTCTGATAGTGGAACTATTTCTGTGGGAGGATTGGAATGAACTTCATCTTAGAAAGTATGTGATACTACAAATCTGGATATTTCTTTTGTTTCTTGATGATCTTGGTATTTGCTTTCATTTCACATTACTACATGTACGGTATGAAGGGGGCAAGTTAAACTTTTTAATTTTTCTTGTGGGCAAAATGGTAATGGATAGGTTTTCATTTTGATTAGCCTCATTGGATGACAAATTTGAAAGGAATGGCAGTATAATTTTGGAAACTACGATGGGTATGTCTTGAATTTATCACAAATCACATAAGTTGTCATCATAGTTCACCCAAATTCCGATGTCATATGTGCAACCATTAATCCATATGGCAGAGGAGATTCATTTTGTGACTATTGTAGTGCAAATTAACCTAGCAATAGGTGGTTTTGTTTTTTTGTTTTTTTTTAAAAAATTTTTGGTAATCCAGTTATTTCATTTTGTCAAAATAGTATGTTATTTTGTTAACTCACTCACTAGACTAATGTTGAACCTTGTGTCAAATCACCTCTTCACATGAGAAATTAAATTTATAAACGGTGGCTCCAAAGGAGTAAATGTATTATGGGATATTTGAACTCGTCATTTAAGTTTTGTGGAATATTTGAACTATTGATTGAAAGTTGATAAAGTATTTATCAAGTACTCGAATTACCACTAAATTAATTCCTTGGACATTACTCAAAATATCATGAATGTTCTAAGACCAGTTTGTATATAAGTATGTCTTGAGTTCACTTATTTAGCAAATGAATCTAGTTTAAACCCGATTTTTAAAAAAATGTCTTTTTACCTTGTGACGTGTATATAGAAAGAGTAATGTTACATGAATTTAAAAATTAGACTTGATAATTATAATTATTGATTTTATTGTGAATTTTAATATTTATTGAAATTCACTACCTATTCAATGATCGAAATTATCAAATTTAATTAATATTACTCATATAAAAAAAAATAATATTACAAGAACTTAAAAATTAAATTTGGTAATTATACCGATATAACATTGATCGATGGCGCATAGCTTCCGAGGCAGAGAGCTTCAGCGCGTAAACATACACTCATTGCGAAAGAGAGTCTTCCAGTTGTCAATGTTTCACTGGAATGTACACCTCACAGCAGTTACAAGAGCGTGGGGTTTATACCTCAAAGATTTAGTTACTATAATAAGCAATTTTATATGCCGTACCTAAGGTGTGAGAGAGATTACTTTTACTCTATCTATGTATTCAACCGAAAAAGAAGGGCACGTGTACGTACACTATAAAAAGAGGTGTCACATCTCCTTCCTCAGATGCTCCCTGCCCCAAAATGAAACTTCCTCTGATAACCCCATCTCTTTTATTATTAGAAAGTGGATTTTGTATAATAAACACATCTTCTTTTTGGTTGCCGAACCTGCCCTCCCAACGACCATTGAAAATCACTAACCTATTGTCACCCATAGCAACTACGGTTTGTGTACAGAATATCCTTGTGACCCTAATAAATCTGCAATTATGTCCAAACTCATATGTTTTATATATGCCTATATATATAATGTGTTTACACACGTATGCGTCTGCGTAGAGTAAAATAATTTTATTTTTATAAAAAATATAAAGATATTATTGATTATGACACGTTATAGANATCACCCATAGCAACTACGGTTTGTGTATAGAGTATCCTTGTGACCCTAATAAATCTGCAATTATGTCCAAACTCATATGTTTTATATATGCCTATATATATAATGTGTTTACACACGTATGCATCTGCGTAGAGTAAAATAATTTTATTTTTATAAAAAATATAAAGATATTATTGATTATGACACGTTATAGACAATAAAATTTTTTTTCGGTGGATGCCACATATTCTTCTCTATCGGGCCTGTTTTTTTTTATTATAAANATCTGCGTAGAGTAAAATAATTTTATTTTTATAAAAAAAATAAAGATATTATTGATTATGACACGTTATAGACAATAAAAAATTTTTCGGTGGATGCCACATATTCTTCTCTATCGGGCCTGTTTTTTTTTATTATAAATAGATGTTGATGGGATATAGAATGTTAGTATTAAAAAAAAGAGTGTAATGACTATTTCATTGATTTAGTTAGCACTAATAGAAAGGAAAAACCTAAAGGATAACGACCATTATAATAGATTTAGGTCAATTAGAAAAAAAAAGTCCCTCAACTTAGGGTTATTTGCACATTATTCTCCTTAATTGTTATGGAATATTAATAAACTTATAATATGTAATAATTGTAGGGGTTAAGGTGCAAACGACCCTAAATTTAAGGGTTCTTTTCGTTTTTTTTTTTAGTGTAACCCAAATGATTTCCACAAAGATTAGTATTTAGTAGGACATGCCAGTGTAGGGTCAGTTCTGTAATTTGACTCTTCTTCTTCTTCCCTCAAATAGCCCACAACCAACTGAAACTTCCCCAGACGAGATGAGCCACTTTTTTCTGTTGAAAAACAGTTGAAACCCATACAACTTTCAGCCAATCTCTTTCAGATCTTCCTCCTCCGCCACCACACCCCCACCTCATACCTTATTCTCAACCCCTTACTTCCCTCCTATTTTCTCAGCTCCCTCACATCCCAGAAGAGATTTCACAGACTCTAGCATTCCAAACTAGATCTCATGAAATTCCACAAAGCCATGCAACACCAGCAACAAGGCATCACTCTCACAAACCCATTTGAAGCTCTCACCGATGAGATCGTATTCTCCATCATCGACAGCCTCGGGGACGATCCTCAGGGCAAAAAATCATTCTCTCTCGTATGCAAATCCTTCCACTCCATTGAATCGCGCCACCGCAAAACCCTCAAGCCTCTTCGCACCGATCTCCTCTCAAGAACACTGCAAAGATACCCTTTTATATCTCGCCTTGATCTCAGTTACTGTCCACGTATTGAGGACGATACGCTTTCTATTATGTCTACAACTTACAAATCTACATTGCTGTCGATTGATCTTTCACGTTCTAGATTTTTTACGAATGTGGGTTTGTCGAGTTTGGTCATGAACTGTTCGGCTTTGGTTGAGATTGATTTGTCTAATGGGACCGAGTTGACGGACTCGGCAGCGGCGGCGATTGCGGAGGCTAAGAACTTGGAGAGGTTGTGGTTGGCAAGGTGTAAATTGATATCAGACATTGGAGTTGGGTGTATAGCTGTGGGGTGTAAGAAATTGAAGCTGATTTGCTTAAAGTGGTGTTTGCGTATTAGTGATCTGGGCGTGGGTTTGATTGCTTTGAAATGTAAGGAGATTCGTAGTTTAGATCTTTCTTACTTGCCGGTAATTACTCTTCTCCCTTTTACTTTTTCAAAGATAGAAGCTGTTCTCTGTAATTTTGGTTTTTTTTTTCCTGTTTTATTTGCTTCGCACATCCGATAGAATCGACTCTATTTGCTTTATTGAACTAAATTGGAAATGGGCTTTTGGTTGTTTTGTTGCAGTAGTTTCTACAAAGTTTTTGTCAATGATTTCAATTCTATTAGAGTATGAATGACTCATATTTGTTGTGTGCATAATGGCAAGGAGGCAGATGTCGGAGCGGAGCCCGCGACGGCATCTGCCTTGCGGGATTTATATAAGGGGAACGCTGATTAGTTGGGGGTGCGGGGGCAACGCCCCGTGATACGGTACATGGGTATTTTTGTAAATACGTCTGTATTAGGGTTATATAAATATTTAAGACGTAACTCTACTTTGAATAATGAAAAAGAACGGCCGCTCGCTCTCGTGGATGTAGGCACATTACCGAACCACGTAAATTTCTGTGTGTTATTTTCTCCTGCTTTCTTAATTGTTTGATTCCTTACTACTCACCATAATTGCTGCACGATCGCAACAAATTCCCTTTTCACAAAATGGTCAATTAGATCTGATATTCTGAGGTTTTGACTATCCAATAAGGTAGACGATTCTATGAATTATGTGTGGGAAAAGTATCATTACATTGTTGATAGTTCTGTTTTGGTCAATTGATTCTTGACCATTAGTTTGTAAAAAGTTTGCCTTGATCAGAGTCAATCTTCCACAGAGGAACTCTAACAATTCGTTTTTGTCTTCTCCTTTGTTTCCCCAGTTATGACGATAGAACTGAATTTTTAACCATGTCTAAGTTCATGATTGATCATGCTGTTTGATGGTTTCTTGCTACTGTGAAATTAATTAACGACTGGTTAACTGGAATTCTTCATTCGTCCTTCCTGATGTACTGTAGATAACTGAAAAGTGTCTTCTAGCTATCCTGCAACTACAGCATCTCAAACAGCTGATTCTTGTGGGATGCTCTGGAATTGATGATGAGGGCCTTTCAACTCTGAAACAAGGTTGCAAGTCCCTAGAGGTACAAACTGAATTTTAACAAAAAATTGTTCTGAACCACCTCGTGGTTTGTTGTTACAACCTCAACCTGTTAAACAGTTAAAATCTGTTTCAGCCATGCTTTGCAGCTGATGGCTTTCTCACTTTTGAATTTTTCAGACACTTAATATGTCAAACTGTGAGAACATCAGTGATGGGGGTTTGTCTTCGATAACAAATGGCGCTGGACACCTTCGCGAGCTTATCCTCGCATATGGCCCTACTGTATGTCAAAAACTTATTATGGTGACTTCCATACTAACTTGGAACTTCTCCAAATAGCCCAATACTTTACATATCTAATGGTGTTTCAGGTCACTGCAAATCTGGCCAAATGTTTACACAATTTTTCGTCTTTGCAATCTATAAAATTAGACGGTTGCCTGGTTACATGTTCTGGGATGATAGCCATTACAAGTTTGTGGGCATCTTTGAAGGAGTTGAGCTTATGTAAGTGCTCAGGAGTGACAGATGAGGGTTTATGCTCCATTGTGAAAAGACACACTGAATTAAGGAAGTTAGACATCACATGCTGTCGCAAGATAACACTTTTTTCGATAGACAGTATAACATATTCATGCACCTCTCTTACTTCCCTGAAAATGGAGTCCTGTAGCCTCGTTTCAAAAGAGGGTTTTATTTTGATTGGACAGCGTTGCAAATTCTTAGAGGAACTGGACATCACAGACAATGAAATTGACGACAATGGTCTCATCCTGAACCTACAGCTATAGACACCCATATATCGTGAATTATTTATACAGGTTTTCCTGTGCAGGTTTGAAGTGGATCTCAAGATGCTCAAAACTTTCAATTTTAAAACTAGGAATATGCCAGAACATAACCGATGATGGACTCTCCCATGTTGGAATGGGTTGTCCAAAGCTAACAGAACTTGATCTATACAGGTTTGTGATATGTTAATTTTACCATTCTCTTTTGTATTTATCTCTCAATATGACCAACACCTATGTGAACAATGTCCTTTAGCTTTGTTTGATTCCACGAGCACTGTCTCCCCAAGGTTTTTGTTAGAAGTAAAAGCTAACTGAATTTCCTGCCGTAATTTGAAGCGCAAAGACTAGATTACCTCATTTCATGGTCTTTTCACATTTCTCATAACTACCCAAGTGCTCAACTTTTTAGTTGCACTTCTTTGAATACCAGAAATTTTACATTATTTGGGATGATGAGATTCTCCAAAACTTATTGATTTTGATCTATTTATTAATTTACTTTCTGGAAGTAGTTTTACAAATTAAAAAGGATTTTTCCATTTTTCATGCTAAAACAAGGATATCTTTTGGTAGGATCCTTTATTTCGGCTGATAAGAATGCTTTGATCAAACGAGGAACTAGTTATTATAAAGTGTAGTTTCAAGAATTCAATTCACTGAAATATCGTTTTGAAGTGCTTCCAAACTAATTTTCACCTTGAAACAAGCAAAAATGTGTAACCATATTTCTAACCACCTTTAAACCACACTGAAACACAGAAGCTAAGATTGGAGCGAAAAATGGAAAATAAGATCGAAAGGTAGGTGAAAAAATGATAGGTTGGTGGTACACTTGACATCATAACGTAGCATATATCAAATGAAAATTACATCCAAAGATTGACTCAAATAATAAACTTGTTGGATCTTCTGTGCATTTTGTCATTCCAAAGTAAGTTGTAAGAGGAAAACAGCCCAGGTTACTTCCAAAATTTGTTATTTCTTGGACATGTTTTCATCAAAATGCTCAATCAAGTGTGTTACAGCTGGAACAGATTTCCATTTTTGTACGAGCTGATTGAGATTTCTTTTCTTCAGGTGTACTGAGATAACAGATTTCGGCATTGCATCAATTGCTAATGGTTGCCCTGCATTGGAGAAAATCAACATGGCCTACTGTGATAAAGTGACTGATGCTTCGTTAATATCAATATCCAACTGTCTACGTTTGAAATCACTTGAAATTCGTGCATGTGCTTGTGTTTCTTCTGTGGGTCTATCAGCTATTGCTGTAGGATGCAGGCAACTCACCATCCTAGACGTAAAGAAGTGCCGTAATATCAATGATACTGGAATGCTTCCCCTTGCTCAATGTTCCCAAAATCTTGAACAGGTACATTCACCTCCATCTCTTGCCTTTTGGAGAACAAAGATGAATGCAAATTGATTATAATGTTCATTTGTTTCCTTGCAGATAAACTTATCGTATTGTTCAGTGACAAATATTGGGCTTTTGGCGCTAGCGAGCATCAACAGCCTGCAGAACATAACTATCTTGCATGTAACTGGTTTGACCACAAATGGACTTGCAGCTGCCCTGTTAGCATGTCGAGGGCTGAGAAAAGTGAAGCTTCATACTTTGTTTAAAGCATCACTTCCTCAGTCCCTCATTGATCACTTGGAAGCTCGTGGCTGTGTGTTTCAGTGGAGAAACAAAGCATTCCAGGTATTTATGTTTTTCCATGTCAACTGTCAGTGCCACATAACTGAAATGTATAATGATGTTGTTTCATTAGTTCAGAGTTCACTTTTTGATAACACTGAACTTGATTCTTTCTTCTGATAAAAAAAAAAAAAAAAGAAAACTTGATTCTTTCTTCAGAGTCCATATTAATTTGAACAAACTCAATCTTTCTAAAGCACTTGCAACCTCTAGAATGTTTTAAGACTTTCCGAATTCATGCCTTTGGTAGACTACAAGTGAAGGTATTCTGGTAGTGATGGCTCTGGATTACTCGAAGATACTGGTTTAAAAACAAATGTGTTTCTAATCTGTTTGATTCCTTTGAAGAAATGAGAAGACCAATGCAACTTGAATTTTAATAACAATTTTGACACTGAGTTGATGATTAACATTGCAAGTTTTTTCTTATCATTCTTTAACTTAAAGGCGAGCTGCAAGCAGAGAATTTGATAAAAGGTTCAGGTGCCAGGTCCTGGCCTTGATTAAAAAAAAAAAAAAGTACCTCATGTTCATCCTTAAGAAAAATTGGTATCTTCTTTTCAAAAGGTGCACGTTATGTGCTTGTCTAATTGATGTGTAGTCCCAAAAGGTTGTCTTCTAACAACCTGTTTGACTCCAAGCAAGACTATATTATACATAATGCTTAGAACACCTTCTAGTAATTGTAGGCAGTGTTTTACCCACATTAGAATCTTTTTCTTTTTTTTTAATTTCTGGTACAGAGTAATCTCACTGAATAAGCTTCAAATGGTTGAAACCCCTCAATTTATTATAGTGTACTGATTTGAGGAATGTTGGTTGTGGTTGACAGGTGGAAATAGACCCAAATGGATGGCAGCTACAATTGGGAAGAGAAATCCAATGAGCCATGCCCTGAAGCTCCATATATAGAGTGATCATCCATGTTGGTGTGTGTGTGAACATAAAAAATTCACAAAATTTGACCACTGTATTTATTGGGGCTAGTCAGTTATGGAGTTGGGTTTAGCTGCAGTCGTTTGGATTAATCAACTAACGCTGAATGAAAGTTGTGGGTCAACAGCCTCCTGAGCCCATGTTGTGTCACTGGTGCTCCAGAAGACCAAACAACTTGGGCAAGAGATCCGTACTATACACAGTTTTCTTTTTTGGTACCTTGACAGTAGGCAATCATTTCATACTGACAATTAATTCAGAAACAGGGGAGAGAGAGAGAGAGAGAGAGAGAGAGAGAGAGAGAGAGAAAACTGCCCCCAAGTTGTGTGTTAACATCTGTTGCCACGCATTTCTGTACTCCATTTTCATACTCTGTATTTTTTGTTGCAGAACCAGGACCCACACGGAGATATTTATTCACATGTTTGTGTCTTTTGGGTGGGGATGTAATTTTATCCGTGAACACGACATGAGCCTAACTCGGTATAAAATTTAAAAATAATATAGTTAATTGAAACGAATAATAAATGAGTTAAATTGAGGTTCGATATGAATAACAAGATTAATAGGTATTATGGATAAAAAAATAATTATTTAATAAATATTGCAAACACAAAATGAGAATTTTATAATTTTTTAAATAATATTATATGAGTTGTTTTTTAATTAAATAATTTTTTATTAATACAAATATTAACACAAATTCGACGTTAATTAAAAGTAATACGATTCAAAAATAATACGATCAAAAATGGCACGATATGAAAATGATATGACACGTTTAACACCTTACTTTGGGTTTGGTTGGAAAACGGAAGGCATGGTTTGAATGCAGTCAGACTACAGTAAACATAATAGTTATACCGAATCAATATTATTACTTGATTACGTGGTGTAATCATTTAATAATAACTCAAAAATTAAACAAAATGCAACTTAACTATTTCAAATAACAAACCTTTCATGTAAGACAATAATTGTTACATATCAAAAAAAAAAATTTAAGTTTACTTATTTATTTGTTTGTTTATTATTAACTAATTATATTATACGGCAATATTAACGGGAGTAAACATTACACAAGAGTGGGGTGATTCAGTGGGATATCTTAAAATTAAAAGTTCGAATTTTAAAGTTTACGTTAAAGTCCATGGTTGATTGTTATATTAGTGTATATAAATTCATTCTCAACAAAAATAATGGGTATAATTGAGAATCTCAACGTCCCACCGGGTGATCTCTTGCCGCTTCCCCTTACTTCAATATAAAAGAATAAAAAATAAAATTGAGGTACTACAGGAAGGAAATCGGGCTATGTTTGCTTTGTGATCCAGAAACAGTTTTTTGTTCTTAAAATCTCAAAAACACCTCAAACTTATTTGTTTAGTATTTTTATTCTTAACATTTTTTTAAAATAATGAGATTTGAGTCAAATAAACAAAAAACAAATGTAGCTTATTTTTAGAGTTTTTTTTAAAAATTTTAGAAATAAGGAGAATAATTTTGGATTTTAATGAAGTCTACCATTCGAGTCCACTTAACAACAAATTTCTTCATTCCTTTTTTTTTCTTCTTCCTCTCCCCCTCTCTCTCTCCAGACGTCTCCTTCTCCATGTCTCTCTCACTCTCTCTTCTTTAGATTTGAAGACACTGGAGCACCGAAACACAAATCTCAGATTTGAAGACGCCAGATCTTCAGATATGGGTATATATATACTGTGTGTATATATATCTATATATATTGTGTGTATATATATGGGTATATATATATTTTAAAGTTTGATTTTTTGAATTTTTTTTTATGAAATTGTCAATTTAAAAATAACTTTATTACATTTTTTTATTAATATTTGAATTACTGTTCAAACATATATTTAGGTTATTCAAACAAGTTTTATTATTTTCTATATTATAAAATTATTTTTGAAATCATCTAACCAAATAAATTTTTTATCTCAAAAAATATTAAAACTATTTTTTTAAAATTTTTCTCAAAAAATATTTTTTGAAACGTAATTCAACCTACACTTTTTTAATGTTTTTAAGACAAGTCTCCACGCAACATGGGGCCCATGAACGCGAGGTACCGCGTAAACGCCCCCTCTTAGCCGCCTTTCCCATTGCAAATTTTCGCAGCCATCGAGTCAAACGCACGAGCTTTGACCAAAATACTAATATTACTTTCTTTTACTATTTCATTTTTGGGGGAATTTCACTTTATGGCAAATCTCATTTTATTCCTGGAAAGGTACAAATTTTTTCACTTTGTACTGTAAAAAATTAATTATCTTATATTGCATCTTTAATTTAATATAAATATATTAGTTACAACGTGCACCTCTCGTCAATTTTTATTTCTATTTACGTTAACTCTTACCCACATGTGAGAAGTGTGTGTTCTCCAATAGACAAAATAATAAAACACCACATTAAGTCCCATCTTTTGCCTTAACAAACTAGAAGAGGAAGTCTTTGTTTATGTTGTTTGATCCAAGTTCACCACCATACACAGGTAGCTCAATTTGCAGAGATCGAATCTCCTTAAAATTGCTCAAAACTTTATTTGGGGAATAATAGAAATCCTAATAATTGCCTTTTGCACGGAGTGAATGTGACGAAGACTTAACTTTGATGATTTAAAGGAGTTGGAGTAGTTTTATAGCGACCTATTTGAAAGTACTATTGAAAAAAACCCCATTGGGTTTGATCTAGAATTATGATAATCATAGGGTTATTTGATATTTTGTTGTTGATGAGTATAAAATTTCTGTGAAAAATTGTGATGAAAATGATTTGGATTTTGGAGACAATGGAACCCTAATGCTTATAGAATAAAATGCATAAACAATAGAAATTTGTAACCTGTAATTTGTTGGAAATTGAAAGAATAATAACATCAGTTAATCGATCAAATTGATCTTGTTCTTGGTGGATAAGATTATAACCCATTTTCTTTCTTTTTGGTTGTTAAGTTATGGATTAATGAGTTCAAATAGCAAGAGGCTTTCAACTTTGTCTTTTGTGTTTTTTTTTTTCTTCTTTGTTCCTGCGTCTTTTCTATGAATCGGGGGCACAACTGAGACAGATTTAGGACAAGCAAACAGTGGGGTTTTGATGTGGTGTTTTACTATTTTGTCCAGAGAAAGTTCAACTACTTCTCACGTGCACATGAGAGTTGATGGAAATAAAAACCGAATTTGACGACCGGTGCAAAGCGAGACTTGCCCTTCACTTTGAACCTCAAAAAATTTAATATTTTTTAAAATTAAATTTTTTATATTAAAAATATTATAATATAATTTTTTTGTTGATTTTTATTATTTATTTTATCAAAAATTATTTTATTAACATCAACAAAATAAGTAAAAAACAAGGAGTTGTGTTGTAGTTTGACTCTTGTTCATTAAAAAAAAAATAATGAGTAAAGAAAATTAATAGAAAAGTCACGAATATATTTAAAATATAATATTAAGAGTATAAAATAATTTTTTTTGAAAATCTTTTAGAGTGAAATTCAACCTTCATTTTTCCATGGTCAAGCATTTCTTCAGTTTCTCGGAAGATACCTTCTTCCCAGCAAACATAACCAAACACAAGATACTAGATAGACACCGCGACCCTTCCTCAATACGTGCCCATCTTCACTTCTTCTTCCTTCGCTGTCTCTCAGCCCCTCAACCTCCCAACAGCACCACCATATAAAACTCTCTCTCACTCTCTGTACCCATCGCTCTGTTTCTCTAATGTCTGCTTCTTCTGGTAGCTTAGAGACCACTGTAAACTCACATCCACCGCGGCCATCACCATCGCCACCACAAACTTCGAGCTTTTCTTTCTCCAATTCATTCATGAACACCTCCTTCTCAGACCTCCTCGCCTCCGATGTCTACCCAACCACCACCACTACCAGAACCATCGTGGGTAGCCGCGGACTGTCTGATCGTATTGCTGAGAGAACGGGCTCAGGGGTGCCCAAATTCAAGTCGATTCCCCCTCCTTCACTACCCATCTCTCCACCTGCTATCTCTCCTTCATCATACTTTGCTATCCCTCCTGGGTTAAGCCCAGCTGAGCTTTTGGATTCTCCTGTCCTTCTCTCCTCTTCGAACGTAAGTATCTTAATAAACTTCCTTTTGATTTTTGTCTTATGCTTTGTTGTTAACTACGAAAACAGCGGAAACAAAAACAGAAAATTGAAAAAACAGCTTTTTTCACAGATAAAAACAGAGCAAGAACTGATTTTTTAGATTTGTGTTAGGTTTGTCTGAACATATTGTGGGCGTTTGACGTCCATGTGTATGTTTTTTTGCCCCAATAAGATGTTCTTTTATGCTTGATTGCCTTCTTGGATTTGGCATAACTAAAAAGTGTAACTAAGTTCAAGCTTTTATCATTGTTATCTTCTATTTTTGCAGATCTTACCTTCTCCTACTACCGGGACTTTTCCAGTTCATTCGTTCAATTGGAAAAGTAATACTAACAACCACCAACTGGGTGTCAAGCAGGAGCAGAAAAACTACTCAGATTTCTCATTCCAACCCCAAACAAGGCCCCCAAAATCATCCACATCGATGTTTGATTCACAAACCAATGGAATTCCAAAGGTTTGTGTTGAACTTAGATTAATTCAATTTCAAATTCCTTTTTCTGACATTTAATTTCGATGTTTGAACATTATTTGAACTCCTTTAAACCTGCAGGAGCAACAAGTTTGGGGTTATCAAGAACCCACCAAGCAAGATGGCATATCATCCGTGAAGACTATGGTGAAACCGGAGTTGTCGTCAATACAGAGCTTCTCCTCTGAGATTTCCGCTATTCAAACAAATACTCAGAGCAATGGCGGATTACAATCAGACTATGCTAATCACAACCAATCATCCCAGTCGATGAGTGAGCGAAGAAGATCAGAAGATGGGTATAATTGGAGGAAATATGGGCAGAAACAGGTGAAAGGGAGCGAAAATCCTCGAAGTTATTATAAGTGTACATACGCCAATTGCCCAACTAAGAAGAAAGTAGAGAAGTCTTTAGATGGTCAGATTACTGAGATTGTGTATAAGGGTAGTCATAATCATCCCAAGCCTCAGAACACCAGGAGATCATCAGCATCATTGGCTTCTTCTCAGGCAATTCAAGCTTTTAATCCTTCAACGAACGACATCCCAGATCAGTCATATGCCTCACAAGGTGCTGGACAAATGGATTCAGTTGCAACACCAGAGAATTCTTCTATATCCATTGTTGGGGATGATGATTTCGAACAGAGTTCCCAGAATTGTAAATCAGGGGGAGATGAGTTTGATGAAGATGAACCTGATGCCAAAAGATGGTAAGTTTGTTATGTAAATTTCAGATAAGAGTTATATAAAATGGATTTAGCTTTTATCATTGAGAATATTTTCTTTTCTGGGCTTGAATGAAGTTAGTTCTGAAGCATATGATTTATGTTCCAATTCTTTTTAATTTTTTTCCAGGAAAAGTGTAAATGAAACAGAAGGTATATCAGCACCAGGAAGTAGGACAGTGAGAGAACCTAGGGTGGTAGTTCAAACTACAAGTGACATTGATATCCTTGATGATGGATATAGATGGAGAAAGTATGGTCAGAAGGTGGTGAAGGGTAATCCTAATCCAAGGTAAAGCTCACCTTTTGCACTTATAGTCCCTATTTTTTCTTATTTGAAAAGTTATCCTTTCAAAATTCCATGCCATAGCAAATAGGCCCCCTGCCATGTTGTGGTGTTTCTTGTTTTGAAACAAGGTTTCCTTTATTTGGGAAACTTGAGTACAAGTGCTTTAAGCAAATTGCTTACTATATATTATGTTCATTACTTGTAGGAGCTACTATAAGTGCACGAGTCCAGGATGTCCAGTGAGAAAACATGTTGAGCGAGCATCTCAGGACCTAAGGTCAGTGATCACCACCTACGAAGGGAAGCACAACCATGATGTTCCGGCTGCTCGTGGTAGCGGTAGCAGTAGCCATTCTCTCAACCGGCCTTTGCCTAACAATCCTAACAACAATGGAGCCATGGCAATTAGGCCTTCGGCAATCCCTCATCATCCTAACAACAACATGACCAATCCGATTCGAAGTTTACGGGCATCACCACCGTTTGAAGGTCAAGAACCATTCACATTGGAGATGTTGCAGAGTCCTGGGAGTTTTGGGCGTGCTGCGGAATTCGGAAATTCCATGGGGTCTTACATGAATCAATCACAACTCAGTGATGATATGTTCTCTAGAGCCAAGGACGAACCTAGAGACGACATGTTCTTCGAGTCATTGCTATGCTGATTCGCTTCATTTTGCAAGTTTGGGCTTTTTAGACAAATTTTTTAAAGGTTTTTTAAAATACCATGAGGTCAGATTCATTTGTTTTTGTCATATGTTTCATTTGTTTTTGTCATATGTTTTGTTGTTCTTTCATGTATATTCCTACAGTAATTTGGTTTTGTATATTAAAAAAAAAATGGTAAAGTTATTGAGCTTGATTTTTCTATCCATTGTTTTGGGCCTTCTAAGCTTTATTGTGTGTTTTGAGTAACTCTGGGCTCGGGTGATGGTTCAATGATTGAATTTGGTATTTGATAACTCAAATAGAATCTAATTCAAGCGAGTGAAAGACATGGCAAGAGAGTGAGTTTGATTCGCGAATGATCAACAAGAGAAGGACCAATTCTTTTGCCCCGATATTGTTGCGAGATTGGTATTTAGTTGCCCATCACTTCTTAGCTCTTTCTTTAAACCCTTTTTTAAGATTCAATCTTTTTTCACCATTTAAGGATTAATCACTTTTATCTTTTTATTAGGGATATATTCTTATCTAGTTTAAGTCATGGTGGTCAACTTTTAAACTCGAATGAGTAGTTAGTACAAGTCTGCACTCTGTAACCAAAAATAAAAATAGGGGGCAATTTGGATGCAATGTAACCCACTTTTTATCAAAAACTATGGTTGATTCGTTAATTCAACAGTTAATTACAAATTTGTATAAAAAAAAAATTATAAGAGTGAATGAACTCATTTGAGAGAGTGCTTCTCAAGTTATGTTTTCATGTCCGTAGGGATATAATTTTTTTGGATAAATCTCTAGTAGGGTAACTATGAGAAGAATTGATTTAACCCAAAATAAATAAATAAACTATGAGAATGAAAAAAAAAGAAAAAGTTATAGTTAAATTTCATAATCATTGTCTTTTATAAATTATAATTTACACTTTAAAAACTAATAACTGAACATTAAAAAGTCAAAATATTTTGTACGGTATCACCGACTTTTTCATATTACTAAATTAGATTTTTGTCCAGAGTAATTAGTAGAGACATAAAAGAATTATAAATTTAAATATTTTAAATTTAAAATTTGTCAGCTCACATGGATTATGCCGCGAAAATCCTCTTTTATGAATTTTTTATTTATTAAATGAATGATAAAAAAATTTAATTGAGATGTGTGATACACTGACCTAAACAAACTGCCATAACCAAAAAAAAAATATAATTTTGAGAGCATTCTGAAATTGTGATACATTGGACATGCGTGCGTAACTAGTGACACACTGACGGATGTTTGACTGGTCAAACTTTTGTAGCTGAAGATTAGTATTACTTAGCGCACACGTTGGTCAAAGTCCAACTTGCAATTAGCTAACAGCTGGAGAAATTGTGTGAAGAGAAGAAGCTTCTTGCCACGTGGACAATTACGCGACACTCCTCCAGCGGTGGGCCCACCTGTATCTTCTAGAAGTCCACAGTATTATTTATCCGCTGTCCTACATTTCTATCCAGGGTATGGCCCGCCCAGTTGGATATCAATCAAGGGATATTCGTTATAATTAAAATTAAAAATCAAATTACCTTAATTAATTAAATTTTGAAAAATTTTAGTACTGTCATTTGGACAATGAATTAAATGAAAGACGTAGTACGACGAGACTTTTACGTGTGGAACACGACGCATTAAAAGAAATGGACCCGCCGCACAACCACCGACGGACCTAACAATGCCTATCTTTACATCCACTTAATGTTAGGCAAACACAATGAAAGACTACGGTAACCAACAGCAAATAATAATAAGTATCGTACAGCTAAGCTAAAATTTATAAATTTTTGGGTATAAAAATATTTTTCAAAAGTTGTAAATAACCCTAAAAAATTAGTTCCTAAATGCTGTAAATGACCCTCAAATTTTATAAAAAAAAATATTCATAAAACTTGTAAATAACAGTATGATACCGATTTTTTTTTTCTCTATAGACTTCTCCGTATGAAAACAAGAAAAATGTGTACCTTAATATGTGGAAAAAATAACATCATGATGTTTTATTTTTCACATATTGTGATGGAGCCATGGTAAAAAAAAATAAAAAAATTCGCTAGACCCATCATTAATTATTGATGGCTATTGAACCATCTATGCTGGTGGTAAAGTTAGAACCGCAGTGGTAGTTGTTGTCAAGTTTGCACACCCCCCTAAAAATTAGTCACATTTTTTTTTTAGGAGAATTGTCCTTGAACCAACTCGAATTATGGTGCTCGACTCGATGCTTAAAAGAAATAATCAACACAAACCTGAAAAAAAGTTGTGAGGAATTTTCTTTGAGAACCTCATTTTTAGTCATATTATGAGGAGTCCCATTTGGGTACTGAATAATATTTTTTTTGGTACTTCTTAACCAAAAGAATGTGTCACGTTACATTCTTTTTTATCATTTTATTATTTTTTCGATCAATTATTATAAAGATTAATTACAAAATGCCCTTTCTACGTTTGCGTCAAGTTGAAATCAGCTTTTCATGGTTTCAATTTAAATAATTTGGCCCCTCCATGAGTTTAACAGGATGACAGAGTTGATCCATATCATGTGTATTGGGTTTTGGGCCTTGGTCCCAATATATATCAGCTGAACTGGACACCAACTCTCCAGCTAGCCCATATCCAAATTGACGCTTTACCCTTTAATTCAAGTGAACCCCCAATAGCAGCCCCACCCCAGGGCCAGGGCCCAGATCAATTACATTTTGTATTCCAATTTTACCCTCTACCATTTCTTCAATTTTCGAAATCCCTGAGTCTGTGTACTATTCTCTCCTCGAACCTTCTAATTCGCGCCAACAACATTTGTGCTTGAAGCTTTAATTTTATTTTATTTTCCCGAATTTTCATCCAATCAAATCAAATCAAATCAAATCATGGAGATTACAACGTCGAAACCGAACCTCTTGAACAACGTTATGGTCCGAGTCCTCTCATTCTTGGTTCTCGTCTTCCTCGCTCGAATCGCATACATAATCACCGTCAGAGGCAAATCTTGCGTCTCCGGCGATTTCTGCTTCTTCCCCGAAACCCTCATATTCGCCACTGGAGATTACNTATGGTCCGAGTCCTCTCATTCTTGGTTCTCGTCTTCCTCGCTCGAATCGCATACATAATCACCGTCAGAGGCAAATCTTGCGTCTCCGGCGATTTCTGCTTCTTCCCCGAAACCCTCATATTCGCCACTGGAGATTACTCACAATCCGACACCTCTGGCGACGCCGAAAATACTCGTCTCAGGAACTACTACTACGCTGTGTTTGAAGATTTGATTGCCGAGGGCTATCTCTCGCCTGACTCCAAATGTATCTGTATCGATACCCTAAGCGGCCAAGACGTCGTGGCTCTGAGAGACATCGGAGTCACTGAGTCCATCGGAATTTCGAAGAAATCATCTCCGCCGTTGGTGCTGTACGGTCAGTCGTTTCGACAGCCATTCGATGAGAATAGCTTCGATTTCGAGTTCTCAGGCGATGGTGTTTTGGACCNCGTTTCGACAGCCATTCGATGAGAATAGCTTCGATTTCGAGTTCTCAGGCGATGGTGTTTTGGACCGGTCCTCTAAGCCGGTTGATTTCGCATCCGAAGTCTCAAGGACCCTCCGACCAGGAGGTTTCTTCGTCGTCCACACCACAGCAAAAGATCTCTATAGTCTCAATTCTTTGCTTGATTTGTTCAATACTTATAGATTGATTAGGTCACGTGATATCGAGGGTCTTGATTCTTCAATGCCATGGATTCGTGAAATTGTTCTACGAAAAAAGAATGAAGTTCTTCGCCTTGATGAGATGAACCAATCTTTAAATGTCAATCCCTTGAACAGATGCTCTGTTCCAGTGTATAAACGGGAATTAATTCAAATTGCAGAGCCACTTATCAAAGAAGAGCCATTGAAGCCTTGGATTACATTGAAGAGGAACATAAAGAACATTCAATATCTTTCTTCAATGGCTGACATACGTTTTAAGAACAGGTATATATATGTCGATGTTGGAGCTAGAAGTTATGGTTCAAGCATTGGAAGTTGGNCAAGAACATTCAATATCTTTCTTCAATGGCTGACATACGTTTTAAGAATAGGTATATATATGTCGATGTTGGAGCTAGAAGTTATGGTTCAAGCATTGGAAGTTGGTTCAAGAAACTATATCCAAAACAGAACAAAAGCTTTGAAATTTTTGCAATTGAGGCTGACAAGGCGTTCCATCAAGAATATAGATCAAAAAAATGGGTTACCCTTTTGCCTTACGCTGCTTGGGTGAGGAATGAGACTTTGTTCTTTGAAATTAATAGGGAACCAAGCAGGAGGAATGAGGAGAAAGGTCTAGGGATGGGTAGGATTCAAGCTGTGCAATCGTCGAGTAATTTTGTGGGTGATTTGGATAAGATTCAGGGATTTGATTTTGCGAATTGGTTGAAAAGTGCAGTGTCAAATAGGGATTATGTGGTTGTGAAGATGGATGTGGAAGGGACCGAATTTCAATTAATTCCACGGTTAGTTGAGACTGGAGCTATGTGTTTGATTGATGAAATGTTTCTCGAATGCCATTACAATAGGTGGCAGAGATGTTGCCCCGGGGAGAGGAGTCCGAAGTATCACAAGATGTACGCTGAATGCTTGGAATTGTTTGCTTCTCTCAGAGAGAGTGGAGTTCTTGTGCATCAGTGGTGGTGAGTACTGAGTAGTAATAGTCAACTCATTTTTTGATATTCTTTCGTTGTGTCATATAGATGTTTCTTGATACAGCAAAGATATTGTAAATTTTTGTTAGTATTCCTTGCAAATCCAATGAAAATCACATGTTTTTCAATGTATCCTGTAATGTGTATCCTAATATGCTTAAATGATCTATATAATTAAATCATATGCTCTCCATTTACTATTTAGTGATTGTATTAACTAATACAGAAAGATAAAACTAAAGAAGAGACTGCATATTTGAGTGACTTCAAGCTTAAGAAGATTGTGTTTATTGTGTTAATGTGTAATCATTAGTTATTCAGAAGAAGGCATCTGGAACCAGAAGCTAATACAGTTGTGGGGGTTAAACAGCTGATTGACTAACATCAAGGGATGACACTGAGTCACTTTCATATCAATGACGGTTCTAGGCAGGTGGTTCGAAGTATTTTTTTTTCTTAAGATGGTATCATCATTTAATCCCCTTGTTCTTGCATGATGATCACATTTGGCACCTAACTGTAAGCTCTAGTTAATTGGTTTGAGAAATGCAAACAAGTGCCATCACTCTATAAAAGGTTCAAAGGGCACTATTTTTTCTAGTAATTTGGTTTTACTGTGCTGATCAAGGGCTGAGCCATGATTTTTCTTTAAGGGTGACATCCAAATACCATCCGCAACTAATAGTATTAAACAGAACGAACTTATGAATGCTATATGCACTATTTTATACAAGATGACAATAAACATTCAATTATCAAAAGCTTGAAAAAATATAATCTTGTTTAATGAATCCGGGTTCTATTTTCTTACCTTTACAATAGTGGAAGAAGCAAAAAATGCCTCCCAAATAGTAGAAACCTTTGGTATATAAGTATTTTTTTTCCTCCGTCTTACTTTTCTTCCTTGTTCTTTGGTGGTCTGGATATGGAGGTTTTGATTGTTCACTTATGATTTGGATAGTTCATTTTTGGGCTCCATCTTTTGATAGATATATAGGAAAAAGGAAGTTCCGAAGTTGGATAGCTTCAAACAACTAAAAAAGAAACCAGAACTCAAAAAGACTTAACTGAAAAAAACGACTTTGTGCCACATTATGTTTTGCAGACTATTCACAAAATTTGCCATTACATTGATCCCCAAACAAGTTGACTAAAAGGTTTTAAAAATGAACACCTGATAACCCATGTGCACGAATGTTGAGTGCTTTCATTTGCAGTATGGTTGCTTTCTTCCCTTTCACTTAGGTTGTTATCGATGTTATTTCTATGCAATGGTCTAAATACGCTGGCACTGCTGCTGTCCAAATCAACTGCACTGCACTGTTCTGGCTCCTGGTGGAGCTGTTTCTTCAGATCGCTTTTGGTCCGCGAATCATATGGGTTAGGCCGTTGATTACTTCTCTGCTGCTGGTTCAACATGTGGCTGCTGAAGGCTATGTCTCACCTAATTTGAAAGAGTGATGCATCGAAACCCCAAGTGCCAGGATGTTGTTGCTTTGAAGGAGATTGGTGTTGCTGATTTGATAAACTTTGTAAGATATCTTCCTTACCATTTGTTTCCAGGATAGGTTGTTAGATATCTATGTTGATGTTGGTTCCATGCTTTGATAATTGGAAGCCGATTTATTAAGCAATGTTTGTTTCTGAATTCTCTACAAAGAAGAGCCTCTGTTTGGTCACACTCTGTGTGGTGGTGTGTTTAGTTATGCAGGAGGAGACGAGATCAAACATGTCACTGTGTACCATTGGTTTAGGCGGCCCCGGGCTCATGCTAGGCCCGGGGCTCAAGCCATGCTCCTAATCTTAATTTGTATNGAAGAGCCTCTGTTTGGTCACACTCTGTGTGGTGGTGTGTTTAGTTATGCAGGAGGAGACGAGATCAAACATATCACTGTATACCATTGGTTTAGGCAGCCCCGGGCTCATGCTAGGCCCGGGGCTCAAGCCATGCTCCTAATCTTAATTTGTATTATGCACGCACAATCAGTTTAAATGCAATCTGTTGTTTCTACACTTTAGTCAAAAATTTGAGACGATCTAGAGTTACTTTTTAGAGTTGAGAGGTGTGATATATAATTCTCCGCAAGTTTAAGGGGTTGGTGTGCAATTAGATTCTTTTATTTGAGGGGAAATCACACTTTGTACCCTGAAATATTTAAGAATTTTTATTTTGTACATTTAAAGTTTAAATTTCTCATATTATACTTACAATGTATTAAAATATTGTGGTACGGCTCTGTAGTTAGTTTCTGTGCCTATTTCATCAACTTTAATGGGATAATTTTTGATGGAATAAATAAGAAAGTTAACGACGTTGCAACATAAAAATCCAATCTTTAATTTACCCCTTTATTTAAATAGACTAATAATTATAATTGAANATACCCTAAAATATTTAAGAATTTTTATTTTATACATTTAAAGTTTAAATTTCTCATATTATACTTATAATGTATTAAAATATTGTGGTACGGCTCTGTAGTTAGTTTTCTGTGCCTATTTCATCAACTTTAATGGGATATTTTTTGATGAAATAAATAACGAAAATTAACGACGTTGCAACACAAAAATCCAATCTTTAATTTACCCCTTTATTTAAATAGACTAATAATTATAATTGAAGGAGTCAGAATTTTGAGATTTGGTCCACTCTTTGTTCGAGTTATTACTAGTGTTAATAAATTTTTTGTTTAGATTTTTTTTTTTTATGAAATTTTTAAAAAATAAAAAATATGGCCTGAAAATAGTCTATTTGACAGCACAATAATCATAATACCCATTTGGCAAAACTCTATGGTATGGTAAATTTTTTTTTGGTATTAGTACCATTAATTATTATTTTTTATAGTAAAATTATAATTTTGAAAAAAAGAAATTATAACTGTTCAAGAAAATATCATAATCGATCACAGAAATTTATGATTAATCATAAATTCTAGTTATCGATCTCAATTTTTTATGATCGATCATATCATTTAAAATTATAATTTATACTTTAAAAAAATTATAATTTAATTTTAAAAGAAATATAATTTTTGTTACAATAGCGCCGTTTGTGCCGTAGCCATTCGTAAACCCAACCCTGTAGAGCCAAATGTTCCCCCTCACGCTGGTTNCTTTTTTTTTATGAAATTTTTAAAAAATAAAAAATATTGCCAGAAAATAGTCTATTTGACAGCACAATAATCATAATGCCCATTTGGCAAAACTCTATGGTATCGAATTTTTTTTTTTGGTATTAGTACCATTAATTATCATTTTTTTTAGTAAAATTATAACTGTTCAAGGAAATATCATGATCGATCACAGACATTTATGATTGATCATAAATTCTAGTTATCGATCTCAATTTTTTATGATTGATCATATTATTTAAAATTATAATTTATACTTTAAAAAAAATTATAATTTAATTTTAAAAGAAATATAATTTTTGTTACAATAGCGCCGTTTGTACCGTAGCCATTCGTAAACCCAACCCTGTAGAGCCAAATGTTCCCCCTCACGCTGGTTGGTCAAAAGGCAACCGTTTTAACGCTTATTGAGTTAGTTGTCACTCCCTCTCTCTCTCCGTGATATTNTCTCTCTCTCTCTCTCTCTCTCTCTCTCTCCGTGATATTGATTATCTGGTTCCAATGCAAGTGCTCGTCCATCCATTTCTGAATCCGTTTAATGGGGTCGAGTTCAACCTGTACGTTTCTCTCTCCCCTTCTTCTACGCACCCTAACAGACAAGTCTCATGGTAGAACAGGAGGAGGACAGGCCACCTCCACCACCACCACCATATAGGTTTAGCCATAGCCATGGGCTTCCACATGAAGGTCCCTTACGTGTGCTATTATCTGAACCAGATCAATTCAAGGGGTGTGTGGTTCCGCGACGATCCTCTTGCTTACTCGGTTCCTTCTTTGTTATTGCAGCTGTCTCTCATCTCCATTATCACCCGTTCTATTCACCTCCTTCTCAAGCCTTTTGGCCAACCATTGATTGTTTCGCAGATTCTCGTAAGCTCCTTTTTTCATGCTCAAATCCATTTCTTTCCATACATGAGAAAATTGGTAAGAAATTCCAACTTCAATTATTGTAGGGAGGGACTGTCCGGGATACTTTCTATGCGCGTTTGACTCTCATTTTTGCTAGGGTAGACCCATGATATTTCACTGGGACTAAATAACAAACACGTAATGGGCCAAAAACAAAAATCACTGGGATTAAGCGAGTCTTGTGTTATATGTATACTGTATAGACATGCCCGATCCTTTCAAGTTTCTGTGTATGCAGAACCCCCGCCCCCCACCCAAAAGCATCCCCCTCTTTGTAGAAGCATCCTGGGTAACTAATGAAATATTGATATAGGTTAGTTGAAAGCATTCTGTTACTAAGCTGCATTAGCTACTTTATACTGATGATTGGATTCATCTGTGAATCAACCAATAAAAAGTGTCACCTTGCTGTCTCTGTCTAGAAACTCTGCCCATTATATTGGTGTTTTTGAAACAGCTGGAATGGCTTTTGATGGACTGGTATTAAGCATATTATAAAAGTTTAATTATGTCTTTTCATGGCAAAACACCATCCCAGAAACAAATCAGCTTTACCCATTGCCCACTTAAACCCATGTGATCAGCAAAAATGAAGTTGCCCAACAAAATCCCCATCCTGCCTGAAAGTCTTGCCTGTGTTATAATCAATAAAACCCTTTGGAATCAATCTGGTGCTTATCTTCATTTATCCTTGTTAGGTATTATTGGCCTTGTATTTTTAGGCTCTTTTAATGGTTGTCCATGTCATTGCCCCATGTTGATAGCCCTCAAGAAGCTATACAGTTTGCTCTATTAGTTTGGGTCAGTGCTATCCTTTTGTCCACAAAATTTTCTGTTTAATAAAGGAACACTTCTCTTGATTTGAACATACAAGAACTTGATACTAGGGGTTGAAAATACTCTGCTAATCTTATGTTATTGATGATTTATGTTGCCAGGGTGGTGTTATCCTTGGTCCTTCAATTCTTGGGCAGAATTCGACGTTCTTGGTTAAAGTATTCCCAAATAAAGGCAGAGTGCTACTGGAAACGATATCAGTTTTTGGTTTCATGCTCTTTATCTTCCTAATTGGTGTAAAATTGGACCCAAGCATGGTTTTCAGATCAGGAAAAAAGGCTTTAGCTATAGGAGTTTTAGGTTTTTTTGTTCCTTATGGACTTACCGGCTTTACTGCCTTTCTCCTCAACCATTTCCTGTCTTTGGATAATAACATTCTGAAGGTGCTTCCATATATTGTACCAATGCAGTCTATGACAGCTTTCCCTGTTGTTGCCTGCTTTCTTGACGAGCTCAATATCCTCAATTCGGAAATTGGACGATTAGCCTCTTCTTCTTCATTTATCTGTGATGTGTGCCACTGGTCCATCATGACAGTGAAGTTTGCTGCAGAGCTAGCCAAGGCAAAATCATTAAAAATCACTGTAGGGTCCTTTCTATCCGGTGTCTTATTTATTATTGCCATTGTATTTGGAATCCGTCCAGCAGCTTTGTGGGCAATCAGAAATACCCCAGAAGGGAGACCTGTGAAGGAGATTTATGTCTTTGTTGCCCTTGTTGCCCTAATGGCCTGCGGGTTCATAGGTGAAGCTATTGGACTTGGTGCACTTATTGCAGCTCTAGCTCTCGGGTTGGTGATACCTGATGGTCCACCTTTTGGAGCTGCTTTAGTCGAGAGGCTTGATTGCTTTGTTTCTGTGCTGCTCATGCCACTCTTTTTCACTATGTGTGGATTACAATTGGATGTCTTTTCCATACAAAAGTTGAAAAATGTAGGTGTACTGCAGTTGATTGTTTTAGTTGCTTTCATTGGGAAGATTATGGGGACAATGTTGCCTCCTCTCTTCTGCAGGATGCCATTCCGAGATGCCTTGTCTCTTGCTCTCATCATGAACTCCAAAGGCATCGTAGAACTTGCCATCTTGAACGATTTTAGGCAGTCCGAAGTAAGCCTCTGCCTATTTTTTTTCACATCCTCACATATGCTACCATTCCACTATCCTGGATTATAGATTTTATTGTGGTTTTAGATCGCTAGTAAAGAAAACATGGCAAAAAGCCTTTTGAATATGTCTCCGTGTGAACTAGTCAAAGAATATATAGAATTGCACATAACTAGAAGTTAGAACTACAAGTCCTTGTGGTTTGCTCTAATGAGTACAATTNAAAAAGCCTTTTGAATATGTCTCCGTGTGAACTAGTCAAAGAATATATAGAATTACACATAACTAGAAGTTAGAACTACAAGTCCTTGTGGTTTGCTCTAATGAGTACAATTAATGGATTGGATTTGATTAATGCAGGACATGACCGAAGAATGCTATGCAATTTTGATAATCTCAATGGTCGTTGTAACAGGAGTGATCTCGCCTCTTGTGAAAGTCCTGTATGACCCTTCGAAGAGATATGTTGCTTACAAGAGGAGGACTATCCTACACATCAGGCACAATGATGAACTCCGCATACTCGCCTGTGTACACAGCCAAGACAATGCTCAATCAATCATTAGCCTCCTCCAGGTCTCCAATCCCTCAAAAGAGAGCCCCGTCAACTTAGTTGTCCTCCACCTTGTAAAGCTCATGGGCCGTGCCTCCTCCTTGCTTGTTGCTCACATGCAACGAGAGAAGCCTTCCATAAACCCTGGCCAGTCAGAGCGAATCTTCAATGCATTCAGAAAGATTGAACAACAAAAACCTGGCCTTATCACGGTGCATTGCTATAAAGGCATTTCGCCTTATGCAATGATGCACAACGATGTGTGCTCTCTTGCTTTGGAGAAGAGAACAATTCTAATTATCGTCCCTTTTGACAAACATTGGACCTATGGGGAACAAGCAGAAACATCGTATGCATTTAGGCACCTCAACAAAAATGTACTCCAGAAAGCTCCTTGCTCAGTGGGAATCCTCATTGATCGTGGAAACCAGAAGAAATCCCGATATGTGATTACAGAACCTTCATTATATCGAGTGGGGGTTCTCTTCTTTGGTGGTGCTGATGATCGAGAAGCACTGGCATACGCAAAACGCATGTCGGAGCATCCCAATGTAATCGTCACTCTAATACGATTCACTGCTTCTGATTCATCAGCTGAGATTGTGGGGGGTACAGCACGGGGCAAGATGCTTGATGCTAACGTTTTGAGCGAGTTCAAGATCAACACACAGCGCAGTGAGAGAGTTTTATACCAAGAGGAGGTGGTGGCTAATGGAATGGGAGTGGTTGCTGTGACCAGATCAATGGGGAATGGTTATGATCTTGTTATGGTTGGAAGACGGCATGGAGAGTCACAGATTATGTGTCAGCTCACCAGGTGGAACGAGCGCGGAGAGTTAGGGGCCGTAGGGCAAATACTTGCTGCCTCCGATTTCAAAGGAGGTGCTGCCGTTTTGGTGGTGCAACAGCAGACTAGACTATGGGGATTGCATGACCCAGAGGAATCTACACACTTGAGAAGAATTAGTTTGTAGGTTAAGGTTAGAGTTATAAAATGTTTACAACAGTGTAAAGTGTGCTATCTGCAGACCATAACAATTCCAATTTTGTTGTCTGCATACTCTCTCTCTCTCTCTCTCTCACACACACACAGTTTTTGTCTTGAGTATCAAAAACACAAACAGGGAGGGCAATATATTTCTGATATAATGAGAGAGGAGTGTAGAAAAGGTGATTCTCACCCAGCATCCCATGGAATTAACCAGTTTAGTTGCTGACTGACATACGGGAAATTGGCTTTGAAAGGCAACCCCACTAAAACTATGGATCGACATGTAAATAACTCAAGGTAGATTCTGGCATGTCCCGAACGACTCAGTCGAGTTATCCCACACCTATCAATAACCTGAAGCATATTGTCCAATTTCGTGACGCTTCTATAGCACCAGAATCTGTCATCATGTACTCCTATCTCTCATTTATTGCAAATCACCAGATACTAATCCGCGGCGCAATGATTGAATTGATGCATTTCAGAGCCTCCAAGTAGAAAGCCTATACCACAACCGTAAGCCATAGCGTTTAGACCACATTATACATCTGAACAACGTTGTTTACACAGACCAAAACATAAGATATAACGCTATTCTCTTCACTAAATGGGTTTCCCTTTGCTACACTTTTCAGAATAACAACTTTCGGAACATCTTTCGTTTCCCTAAGTGCCACGGATAACTGAAAGACAAGATTCTTTAACAACAGATTCCTCCTACAACAAACTCAGGCCGACGACCATTTTAAAAATGTCCCCTAAAGACCATTGTATTACAGTGATTTTGCTATGCTGATAGGATGATTAACCCACTTTGCTAATTTTTTGTGCTTGCTATTAAAAAAGTAGATAAGAGGAGGATTTATCATTTACATTTTCCTCTATATACTCTCTGTTTAAAAAATTGGCCGGGCCAGGTGCCATGGCCCATCGTTATAGCCCAGCCCGACCAACACACACAGCTAAATGCTAGCAACCTGCCAGATAGAAGGCTATCCTTCTTGCATGGCCAACTTCAACTTTTAACCTTTCCCAACAGTAGTTTACGGTTAGTATGTGGACGTAGTATAGTCATATAGACCAACTAACTCCCCGTTATTTCGCCTGTCCTTACCTCTGTCTCTCTCTCTCTCTCTCTCTCTCTTACACAAACACACGTACAGAATACACGTCAGTTTTTCATCATACACTCGCTCACATTCCCTTTCTTTTTCTCCACCATCTCCTGTCTCTGTCACTGGTTGCATGGAAATCTGGGCCTTACCCTCACCTTTTTTTTTCGGAACAGTAAGCACTTACCTCTCATTTGCTCAAGTTTCTTCCGATTTCTCAATTTCAGTACACAATAGCCATGGCAACCAGAGTGACAGTATCATCTTCGGTCGGCCGGGTCCCTGGACGATATCGTGAAGAGTGGATGGTGTGCCAATATACCCACATGACCAACTCCATGGGATGTTCATGGACTGGATGTGATCTTTTTGCCTACACTATGCCAGTATTAATGGCCCAGCTCGTTCTTATTGTCCTCGTCACAAGAGCCACTTATTTCTTCCTGAAACCTCTAAAACAAAGTATGATCAGTGCACAACTCATTGTAAGCTCCTTCTCTAGAGACATATACACACACACACACACACAGAGATATATAGAAGCACATATACAAACATGTTTCATGTTTATCTATCAACATTTATTTGTTTGATTAAGGNCACACACACACACACACAGATATATAGGCGCACATATACAAACATGTTTCATGTTTATCTATCAACATTTATTTGTTTGATTAAGGGAAATTTTTTTGAAACAGGCCGGGATCATAATAGGGTCATCTTTTCTAGCACGTAACAGAATGTATGCTGAAAAGTTATTTCCTCCAGGAGGAAGATTGATAATAGAAACAGTTGCAAATATTGGCTTCATGTTACATCTCTTTATACTAGGAGTACAGATTGATGCAACCATTGTGAAGAAGGCAGGAAGAAATGCTGTGCTAATAGGTACCATAGGTTTTGTCATACCATACGCACTTGGTGGGTTGGCCGTTTTAACCGTGCCTCATCTCGTGATCATAGATGATACATTACAGAAATCGCTTCCTTTCATTGTAACGTTGAATTCAATGTCTACCTTTCCTGTTATCACCAGCCTCCTTGCTGATCTCAAAATTCTCAATTCAGACCTTGGCCGTTTAGCCAGTAACACATCCATTGTCAGTGACTTCTGCAGCTATTTCATGACCACGATCATGGGTACCATTGGTGTATCCATACGTTACTCGGAATGGGACCAGCTATGGGCTGTTGTATGGATTGTTGCCTTTCTGATCCTTATTGTGTTTGCCTTTCGGCCATTGATATTACAGATAGTCAAGCAGATACCTGGAGGGCAGCCGATGAAGGAGATCCACTTCTTGGCCATCGTTGTAATAATCATGGTGTGCGGGTTCTGCGCCGAGAATCTTGGTCAGCCAGCTCCTCTGGGCGCTTTCATTCTGGGTATGGCAGTACCAGATGGGCCTCCATTAGGGACATCGTTAGTAGATAAGCTTGATGCATTGAATACTGGATTGCTGCTTCCAGCCAAGTTTGCAATCAGTGGTTTGAGCCTGAACCTATTTTCTATAGAAAGAGGAAGTTCTGCAATGATCACTCTGGTCGTCATCATATTGGGCTACATAGGAAAGTTCGCAGGCACATTTATTCCAGCACTTTACTATAATTTGCCTTTCTGGGATGCTGTAAGTTTTGGTTTGGTCATGTGTTGCAAAGGCATCGTCGAGGCTGCTGTATATATCCAGATGATGGATAACGGGGTAAAACCATCTCTCTCTCTCTCTCTCTCTCTCTCTCTCTCATGAGCATGTTTAGATGTCACCAAGCAATGCAATTCCTACCTTTGCAGAGTTCTTGTTTTTCCTTTTTGCAGAGCACCTTCGAGTTACAACTATTACCAAAAAAAGGAATAAGTAACTTATAAATGGAATAGCAAATCTTACATGATTGGCATGTGCTAACAAGGGAGTGGGAAAAAGAAAAGATAAGTCCCAGACTACTATTTCTGTAAAGAAATTGCGCATAAAGATTTTTATCAGGCCGANGATGGAATAGCAAATCTTACATGATTGGCATGTGCTAACAAGGGAGTGGGAAAAAGAAAAGATAGTCCCAGACTACTATTTCTGTAAAGAAATTGCGCATAAAGATTTTTATCAGGCCGAATAGCATAACTATAGTTATAGAACTACAATTTTATGGACAAGAGTTTAATCCAGAAATGGCATGTACCAGATAAGTTCAACAATTCATCACAAATTATGATTAACATTCTTCAAATGTCTAGAAATGTCAAAATAAGATGTTAATTGCCTGGTAGAATGAAGCTATATGCATGCCAGGTAGACATATGAGAAAACTTTGAAATGAAATATAGTTGTACAATCCATCATACTTACCTAGTAAACAATAAAATGATTTGAGGAAAAGATAAAGCATATCATCTTCACATTAAATCCATTTTTATGGTTGTCTTATTTACCTGTTTATGTGGTGATGCACAGATAATAAGCCACGAATCATATGCCCTTCTGTTGATCACAATGCTGATTGTAACAGGGGTCGCTAGGCCTCTTATATGCCACCTCTATGACCCATCAAAAAGATACTCGGCCTACCAGAGAAACAGTATTCTGCACTCCCATCCCAGTAGTGACCTCCGGATGTTGGTATGCATCCACAATGAAGACAATGTCCCCACCATTTTAAACCTCCTCGAAGCCTCAAATCCTGCAAGAAACAGGCCTATTTCAGTCTTTGTCCTAAATCTCATGGAGCTTGCCGGCAGGGCAGCAGCCACACTTGTTCCAAATATCCGTAGAGGGAAACTCACTTCTGTGCCAAGCCGCTCAGGACGTATAGTTAACGCTTTCGATTTTTTCATGCAGCACAATCAAGGGTTTGTTAAGGTCCAGCACTACATTGCAATTGCACCATACAAAAGCATGCATGATGATATATGCACAGTTGCACTAGACAGAGGGGCAAACATTGTGATTGTCCCTTTTCATAAGCAGTGGACTATTGATGGAACAGTGGGAGTTAACTTTCCTTCCATCAGGACTGTAAACCAAAATGTCATTCAGAAAGCACCATGCTCTGTTGGAATCCTTATTGACCGTGGCCAGATGGGTGTTAGTCATTCTGTTTTGAATGGCCCGTCTTTGTTTCGTATTGCGGTGCTCTTCATTGGTGGTGAAGATGACAGAGAGGCACTTGCGTATAGCAGCCGCATGGCCAACCATCCACATATCCACCTCACAATGATTTGGCTTAGACCATTGGATCACAAGAAGTATGACGATGAAACAAGGAAGAATCTTGATAGCGAATTGATAAATCAGTTTAGGGCTAATGCAATAGGAAAGGAAAGGATCACTTACAAAGAAGAGGCTGTGAAAGATGCAGTGGGAACGACTCGGTTACTTCGTTCTTTGGAGAATTCTTGTGATTTATTAATGGTTGGTAGATATCATGAACCTGAATCTCCACTCATGTTAGGCCTTATAGATTGGAATGAATGTCCTGAGCTTGGGGTCATTGGAGACATGCTAGCTACTTCAGATTTTCTGTTTTCAGTTTTGGTGGTGCAACAACAGCCACCAGTAAATGGTTTTCTGAGAAACAATACTTCCAAGGTGGATCAAAATCCCTCTGGGCGGAAGGCATATTTCTAAGTCCAGTTAGATTAGTATAAAAAAATGCGTAAGTAGATGAAGAAAAATTCATCCATAAAACTATATGGTATGTGGTTTCAATGTTCTAAGTTTCCACATGAACATTGTAAATAGAAGGGGAAAAATGCTTTGATTAACCCAAATTCGCACTAAACTATTAATTTATTAACAGATATGTCAACTATCATAGCATTAATCAAGCTCCAATTTTTAGTACGAGGTAAGTACAGGGTGTCATGACAACAAGAATTTAATCACATTCAGCTTGACAATAGAGTTCAATACTAAAAAAAAATAAAAGGAAAAAAAAAATGTCAAATTTGTTTTTTCCTTGTTGATCCGACCATTAGACTTGTTTTTACAATCACATTATAGTTTTTCATATGATGATAAATACCTGGTAATTATAAGTGTTAGATAATTCCTAAAGAATATTTAGATGTTTCATCGATCTGTAAAGAAGTTATAATGTAATCATCAAGCAATTTTAGGGACAGATTATAAAGGCTAACCATGTTTGGACCAAATTACGCCCCCTCGTAGAGAGAGAGAGAAGGATAGAGATCAGGCCATTCTTGGACAATGGAAGTTCGTCGGAAAATAAAACGCCCAATCCGATCAGATTGACAAAATCCGAGCAATTCGAGGACAGTCATGAGATCCAATCTTAAACAATTAGGATAAAATGAGAAAGGCAGGATTCGATTTTTCATACGAAAGTGAAAATAATTTGAATGAGATCGAACAAAAACCGAATAATTGTGGAACTTAAGCTGTGAAAATTGGAATTGTAGTTAAGAAATACCTGGATTGATGGAGTCAGTGAAGGAAATCGAGGAGAGAGGCGACATTCTTGCAAGAAAGAAGCTTAATTGATTTGAAAGGTCGAGAAAATTTTGATTCCGGCAAGGTGGGAGTTCGCACCTCCGACGAAGTTCCCTTCTCTCTCATCCCGAATACATCCGCCCACGGCCCACCCAAAAAGTCGAACCAAACCCGAACCTTCCTCGTTCCCCCTACCCCCCAAAAAAAAAAATCAAAATCATACAACTACTAATTTTTCATTTTAATTTCAAGGAACATTTATTTATTTATTTGTTGAAGAAAAATCTCTCTAGGCCACTTTAAACTCGTTTATGTGAAAGTAAATTTTGAATACCTATAATTATTCATAAATCATAGGTATTAATTAAATTTAGAAGGTACTAAAAAATGTCAAACTCCCGATGTTTGAATCAACTAGTCATTTAAGTCCAACTCACACATCAAGTAACATTGTTGTTTATCAATAAGAGCTAAAAAATAATTAATATGATAAATTTCATTGTCATTCCCTTTATTTTTTGAAATATTTCCCCGTCAATTGTTGTCTATTAACATATTTAAGAGAGGATGTAATTTTATAGAATTGCCCTTATTACAACTCTTATTTTACAAGTGTGTTATTCAAATTTATCTTTATATTTTATTTTTTTTTAATTTTAGTTTTATCCCAAGCTATGACCAAATCTAATCGTGGTAAAAAAAAAAAAAAAATTCACCGAAGAAGTTCAAATACCCATTTCACGTGTTACCATTATTAACATAATTGCATCAAATTAATATATAAATTTATCAAATTGACCTTTAATTTTATTTGATTAAATTTTAATTTTATCTAATTAACACAAAATTAATATTCAATTTCATCAAATTAGCACTAAATTAGTCATATAATTTATAAAATTAACATTAAATTTTATTAAATTAACATTCACATCCATCAAATTAACATTTAATTCATTCAATTAACATTCAATTTTATCAAAATTACATTAAACTTCATCAAATGTACTACCAAATTAATTCAATTCGATCTAAGTTAAAATCAAATTAACAATCAATATAGCATTCACTTTTATCAAATCAACATTAAATTTTATCAAATTAATACAAAATATTATTGAAATTGATCTTGAATTTTATAAAATTACTATCTTATTTCAGCAAATTAACATTCTATCTCATCAAATTCGTATTCAATTTTATAAAATTAACTCTAAATTAATATTTAATAATCATATTTAACCTCCCCTAAACACACACCTCACCTTTTACAGATACCATGTTCACATTTGACAATTTGACAACAAAGAGTGCTCTTTAAGGCTCTTGGATTGATAGCGGAGGACATCTCAAAAGAACAAAAGGCCTTATATTTGTCGATAAATACTTCTTAGTATTCTTTTTTTTTTTCTCGGAAAGTAAATACTTCTTAGTAGTCTCAGTATCTAAAAATATGTTTTTATATCCAAATTCTTTTATATTACATGTTCAATTATAGTAAATCATCTAATACGTAGAGATTAGGAACTTATTTATAAATAATGAGTTACACTTGAATATAAGATATGAAATAGACTAATAAGTAAAATTGACTAAAAATATAATAAATAGAATCTCAATCCGGCCTTTGATGTTTTCGAGTGAACAATACTATACTATACTGGTCAATAATAATTATCGAAGAAGGGAGACTTAATTTGACTACATATATCGAAGCTCACTCCAATCCAGAGGGAGTCAAGCCAAATTCTCCCCCCGGAAGAGGTGACTGAATCCCGTGAACTAAGCATTACAATACTTACTGCGCAATGCTCAATGCATGCCAAGTTCATTGGGATTTTCCAACTTCCACTTGCTAGTTTATGGCGTATTGGTCGAGTTGCTTGAAATTCAATACAAAAACACAAGTTTTTTTAAGGCAGACATGCAATTGCTCTTAACACTGACATGACCCGTTAATCTGATTTGAACCCTTAACACTAATCCTAACTCCTAACATTAACATGTCTGCTAACCCAATACAAAATTATTATAGGTTGACACAAACTAGACTATATGACATGAATCGAATACAACAAAAATTGACTACTTAAAATTTGCTGAAATATGTTCTAAATAATCAATATGACACACCCTATTGATAAGCTTTGTTGAACCCTTTGCCCATAACAAGTCAGCAAGACCCTTGATCCAAAGCAATGGATGATATCACTGATACCTTATATCAAACAGCTGGTGAGCAGTGCCCATGTTAGCATAGCTCGTTGATAAACAATACAAAACCGAGATGAACATTGAAAATCTTTGATCTGCATCGCTACAAACGATGAGGGGCCACGAGGGGCCTGTGGTTCACAAAAATTAAGTATGATGGTGAGGAGTTTGAGAAGGGATGTGTTGAGTATAGTCTAACATTTACTGGGGAGGGAGAAGAGGGGTATCCATGTGAGGACTGAGGTACGCCAAATATGTTTAAAGGGGATTTGCCAGCTTGTTTGCATTTATTTTTGTGTAGCGTGGTCATGTCGCTATTTGAAAGCTTGGGATTCATGCAAATTAATAAGATAACCCAATCAATATTAAAAAAAGGTTGGGAGCTTCACATCTAGTTTTGTCTTCAATCAAACACCTAAATTACCATTTTTACAGGATTTAGATCATTGAGGGCCGACGTAATATAGTAGTAAAGTTGTTTCATTATTATTTAAATTTCGTGTTCAATTAGTCTCTCCATACCCAACAAAACCGAGAGCCTCGTACCCACGAGAGACATGCATTAAATAATTAATATCTATAATATAAAACATGACAGATTTCAATAAGTTCATTTGAAGGATTCAAGTAGACTTATCCAATGACTATTAACATCTCTCTCAAAATTATTCACATTATACTATCACGTCTTCAGGCACAAGTTACGTATAATATAAGATAAAGTAGGTTTTGATGACATAAACTTAGAGGTTACTTGTAGCATAGCTTATAAAAATCATTGGAAAATTGGCAATCATTAACCTTAGGTGAAGTTTATTGGTGTTTGCAATCACTACTATACCTGTATTCCCTGAAACTGTTGGCTAAGGAAATGCCTTATTTTTTGCTAAGCATTGACTTCATTGAATATATAAATACATAATTTTATATCGATATGGGGCAGTTGGATCATAGAGTAAGGTTTGATTTAGCTTAAGCTAAATGTCCACATCCCTAATGAACTGTACTCTTGGACATGCGATCACAACCAATCACCAATCTGATTTAAACCTCTGTTTGATGAGAGACGATAAGTCTTTTTTGCCTTTGTTGCTCAACTCGTCTCAATTGGCACTTTGCCACTAGAATAGAAACTTGATTTCACTGAGATTGTGGATGATAAATAGTGGCATACACAATAACTTTTGCACTGAAATTTGTTGGACAATTATGATATGTTTGGTAGAGTGGATAAAAAATAAGAGTGATACACTTTCTGTATTTCATGTAGGGTCCGTTCGGTTAGGAAGAAAAAGGTAATAGAAAGTAAAAATGATAGAAAGTGAAGTGAAAGAAAAAAAAATGATAAAAAAATATTTTTTCATATATGTATTTGGTTAGAATGAAAAATTTATCGAAAAATTTTAAAAAAATTTCATTATATTCCTCAGTTGTATTTGGTAAGAGGAATGAAAAATATGAATAATTGATTTTACCTCAATTCTACAACACGAAATAAACTTAGTCCCAAGAATTTACTAAAACAAGGAAAAATATATTCTTTTAGCTATCAACTTGTGTTTAATTTACTACATTCGTTGAGTACAAAATCGATTTCTCTCTCTCTTACAAGCAGACCATCGTCTTATAAAAAAGTGAAATTTCCGAATATGAAATCGGTACATGCAGCCGGAAATAAAAATGAAAAATGGAAATCAATTTACACAGTCACCCACTTACAACTGGGGAAAAAAAATTCTGAACCCCATGGTATCCCCAGCAATGTCAGATTTTGACACCGGAAAAAAAAAATGTACACTAGAGTTCCGAAATACTTTCAAGATGAGGGCGCCATACCCCAACACGTCCTCTCCGGCGATCCCGGCGTGAGGGCTTTGTTTCCGACATGATATCCGATAAGTACTTGTCACAATTTGATACCTTAGAGCTGCACTCCTTGGCCTTTTTGAAGGACTTCTTAGGGTTGTCATTTTTTTTCTTCTCCGGCAGTGAAGCCGCCGGTATCAAGAAGTATATGCTGCCTCGTTTGAGCTCTGACTCCGGTGAGAGAATTAGGATTCGCCGGACCATGCCTTGAGAGGAAGGTTTGCTTAAGACATGGTTAGGGTTGTTCTTCAAGACCTCACCAGCAGTGACCGGACGTGTTATTTCTTCTACATAGCCATTCAAGTGTACTATACGGATCAAGTCTAGGGCTCCACAGGGAAGAACACAAGCTAAACAACACCTTAGACTGTTGCCCATCCCTCTCTCTCTCTCTCTCTGAAGATTTTTTTCCTTCTCTCTGCAATGTTTGAAATAATGAGACTATGGATGGAGAGGACAATGTTATATATAGGAACAAAACTACCGTACTCATACGAAAAATTTTAGTATGTAAAACTTCACAGTGAAATTACTATTTTACCCTCGCAAATAGTTTTCCACTTTGGGTGCGGGTGCTACTTCCAAATAAAGACCATCTTTTAATATTATTTATACTGATCTAATGTATTATCATTAAAGTGATAGCGAATCTCAATAAATACCGATATTATTTGTCAATTCAATAACAATAAACGCTAAAGATAGCTCAAGTGAAAATATTGATAAGTTGTAAATTTAGACTTTTTAAATTTAAATATTGATAATTCTTTGGGATTACGTAAGAATGAATTTATCTTCTGGGACCTGCTTTTGACCTAATCGAAGAGAGAATTAATAATTTTATATGTAAACTGGATCGGATACCCCCTAACCATTAAACAAAAAAAAAAATCAATGACAATGATTTATTAAATTAGTAACTCAAATCTGTAAATTAAATACAAATAATATTATTTTGGGGATTAACCTAAACCCTGTAGCTAAACCTAGACGCATTACAATAATTGTTGTGATTCTCATAGCTGTCTTGATGACATTAAGGCTGGTAGATTTATTTTCTTTTATGTTCGTGAATTAAATTTTCTTCTAAATGATTAGTTTTGATTTATTGGTGTGAAGTACAAAACCATGGGTGGGTCTCATTTCTACGTGACCTAGTCTAGCTTCTCCTGCCCGTGGCATAGTCGATATTGGCCATTCTATTTGCTAAAGTCCAAAGAATCCAGCTGTTTTGATCCATCGTTGTCTTTATTATAATCCCAAATAAAGAAGAAATAAAATCTGCAGGACCCTTTTTTTAAAAATAATTTTCATACTCGCTAGATGCCATTTACCAAACTATGTCCTCAAGCAACATATTTTTTTCCTACTCCTCCCTTTATAGGATAGATTATAATACCGCTACCGAAAATTATAATTTTTTGATATATAAATTATAATTTATAAAAGTTTGATTGATCGTAAAACACTGGGATCGATTGTAGAATTTATAATTTTTAAAGAAAAAATTACAATTACTTAAGAAAATCTCATGATCGATCATAGTATTCATGATCGATTTATGAACTTCTCTCTACCGGTTGTAGTTTTATATTTAGAAGGTTTATAACTGTCATATTTTAGATTATAGAATACACATATATGTGCAGCTGGCTAGGGACATACAAAATTGCTACATTCATCCTTCTCTTCTCCCAACAGACTGAAAACGATTACCCTTCCACTTCTCTAGTATTTGTTTTGTTGGACACCTTAAATCGCGGGTCTTCCTCAATTTCTTATGGTAATATTACATGAATATGCAACAATTTTACTTAAAGACGGTCGATTTCTTAAAAAATTGCTTAAAGTAGACGATCATCCTTATCCACCCTAGAAACCGCCATTGAGTCTCGACTCCATATCTATATACGTGATTTAGTGATAATTATATGCAGTTTGAGTTTATGTAATAATCACGAGTCCAAAATAATTCCGTAAATTGAGGCATGAGATTCTAACAAAATTACTTAGGGAGAAGGAAAGAGGATGAAATTGAAATTGGCAACTACGTATGGGTAAAAATGTACCCTCACCACTGAGTCATTCATTCGCTTCAACAAAACACTACTAAGTTTGCTCCAACTGCTTTGTTTTTTTAATTCTCCATGGTCACATTAGAGTAACATCTTTTTACGACCCGTCTCACCTCTTCCTCTTTTCTTAATTAGTACAGCCAATCAGTAAAAACAAAGACGAAGTTTCGTTGCACGGTGAGTTCCACCGGCCACAGCTAGGGATAAGCCAAATTAAGGTGGAATATTAACTAGCTAACAATAATGGTCTGTGAGGGGGTTGCATGGGGTCTGCCAGATACGTAAAGATTCTTAATCTGAGATTGAATCTGAAAAACTATCCTTTATGGAATAACGTGTGACTGTGTCTGTGTCTGTTGTGTCTTCACACCAAAGCCTAGGTTGGTGGAGACTTTAAATAATTAATTTTATTAGTTAGATGTATAATCATTGATATTAGTTTATTTTTCAATGTCCAATTCCCACCGTACCCCATCATTTCGTACTTTGTTCCACCTCCTTCATTAAATATGCTAACTAAAATTGATTAGCTTCCTGATTTTGAGCTGAATCGAACTTTATAATTTTGTATACTTGTGTGTATGTATATACATGTGTGTGTACTTGCGTACGCACACATAACAAAATGTCGGCAGACTCGTTTGTACAACTTGTCTTCAGTGGAAGGAGAACATGGTCACCAATTATAGATTTTTTTGTGCCTTAGTATTCTAATTTAAGGTGCCGATGTAATTTTCTTAACTTCAGGGTGTTGGTATGATTTAGTAGAAAATCTCAGGAATTTTAGATATAATTATCATTTAATTATCTGCAAAGAGAATCAATGACAGGACTCACTAGAAAGACAATGGCAAGGGAAGTCCTAAAGGCTCCTACACCAGCCCTTTGGTCAACCAAGCATATTTAACGCTTCCGGACAATCTCTTGAGATCAAATTATGAGAGATTTATTTTTTATGAATATTTTAGTTTCGGTATAGATGATTTGTCTTGGACTAGAACAGGGAAAAAATATACTTCTAATCGTTAAATTAAAAATAAAAAAAAATACTTTTTAACCCAATTCTAAAAAAAATCTTTTCCTGGACCCAAAACAATGTTTTGGTGAAATGCCAAGCTCATTGTCTCTGAAGATTCTAAACATGGAAAGCCTTAACTCCTTGAAAAATCTAAATCTTAGCTGGATGGTATGCTCATGATCATTGGAGGGCCTCCCAATATGGGTCACTGCCATATGGCTCATATTTATTTGGACCCCTAAGAAGATTTTTCCTGTTTGCCCAATAGTTGGGGTTGTTTGTATAAATCTTCTTTCTTTAAAGCATGAGAAAATAACTTCTTCGATAGGCCCATTTATACCATCCGAATTGGTAGTCTAGTATGGTAAGTCATACCTGTTTATGGTTATCTCATACAAATAACACGGTTTGTTACTTGACTTTGGTGGTACTGTGATAATAGACTACCCTTCCGGGTTTATAACTATGACTCAAACCGAATATTTCACAATGGAAGGCTCTCATGGTCACGCTCAGAGACTACCTATTGTTCGCCCTTTCCCCTCTTTTCCCTGACCAAAAAAATAAATAAATAAGCTTGTTGATTTTTCGTCCAACTATTAAGCAGCTCTGATATCATTTCTTGGAATTATGTTTGTTTAAAAAAATTATGATACTGTCGTTTGGGGAATAAGAACTGAAGATTGGAAATAAAACACAAATATATATGTAGTTTGACACACCACACTTACATCTACAGGCCAAAATTATGATAGTTTCAATGTGTTTTCTATTTAATGTAAAATTCTCACACGTAATTTCCCAACAAGCCCTTTCCTTTCTTTGTTTTTTTGGGGTTTGGTGGGATGGGTGTTTCTTTTCTTCCCTTCATTTAGCCAGTCTATTTCCTAATTGTAATTCTACTACAATTTACCTTAGTTGAAGAAAAAACAAATGCAATCAGAGGAGAGAGAGAGAGAGAGAGAGATGCCTATCTGCTAAAGATTTCACTACTGGTCGAGATAGAGGACATGCAAATCTTCCCATTAACTTGAAATCTTCCAAGGAGTTTGTTTTTTGTTTTTTTTTTCAAGAATCACTGCCAAATCTTCTATTTTCAATATGAGAAAAATCTAGAGTGGGTGAGATACATATTAAGTTAACATAGTTTGGTGCATGGTTCTGCATGTCCCATATCCCAATTTTGAGCTTATAAAACCTCAAGCATATATATATATATATTATGTTTAACTTACATGTTTCCAGGCATCATCAACAAAGATTCTAAGAAATATTTGTTACAACGTAAATGTTTACCCAAAAAAATAAAGAATACTTTGATGTGAATATCAGTATCATTGATTACATCTAAGTACATATATGTCTTCTTCATGAGAAAAGTCAGTTGTTAGGTTGAGCAATACGACTTAACCTTACTACTGTAAACAATATTCGAACTTAGAAAGGCCAATTCGGGTAAAAATGATAAAATAAAGTGAAACAAAATAACAATAAAATTTTACACAATCGACTAAACAAAAAGACATAACACTGAAAAGTTATATTTTCTTACCATAGTGTAATCCATTAGATATGATTTGGGCCAGCCCGACCATTAGGCTGCTAAAGCTTGAGTTTTAGACTCCACTTAGATGAAAAACCTTAAATTTTGTTATGTATTAGTAGCTCATACCAACATTTTACATTCATAACATGTTTAGGTCTTACAAAAAAAGCCCTATAAGAATATAACTCAATTAAAAAAATTTAAACCCAATAAATAAGACCCTAATTTGAAATCTATAAATAACTTGGCTGTATTATTTATTGAGAATGATATAGGAAAAAAAATTGAAATGTTGCTACTTAATTTGTATTTCTTCATCTTGAATCGAAAATAAATATATATATTATTATTATTAAATATTAATATCACTTAATTTATAAATTTTGGTTTAGGCCCCTGATTACGCCCAAATAATAACACGGTAATTGTAGCACAGTTTTGAGACATCGATTTCACATAGAAACAAACTAAAAGAATAGTAGAGGAACAAAAGAACTAAAGAAAAATATTAAATGATTACTAGAGAATAAAGATTAATTTTAAATGTAACTTAAAGTTAAACAAAGTGACTAACAAAAAAAATATTCAAATTTGACAAATAGTAAAACTTCGGGAATCCTTTGTAGAAATTTAGTATTTTAATTATTCTTAATTCATTGAATAACTCAATTGGGAATTTAATTCCCAAAATTCCCAATTGGAAGTTATAGATTTATAAACTAAAATTAAACCAAATGTAACCCTTTGAAAAATTATTTACCACTTTAAAAATACGTAAATTATTATTACTATTGNATTTATAAACTAAAATTAAACCAAATGTAACCCTTTGAAAAATTATTTACCACTTTAAAAATACGTAAATTATTATCACTATTGAGAAAGTCTAACGACGATAATATACTCAAGAAGCAATGTTACAGTAAAGAATTAAATCAATATAGATAAATAATTTATCCAAACAAAATCAAAGAGCTAATCCATTTGATAGAAAAAGTCTGACTAAATCTATAAATAGAATAAATTCTATGACTATTCGGAGAAGAAAACATCAACAATAAATTGAGAATGATAAAATATAAGAGTTTTACTAATTAAAAATCAATTACATATATTAAAAATAAATAAAATATCATCTACTGTGTAAGTTCATCTCTCCCTATACTTAAGAATTTAGTTACCCATAAATATAATGAATAACCAAAAACTTCCTAAAAAAAAATAAAACAAACTGGCGGCATCGAAACTTTTCACCTCTCCTGATTTGCGTCCGCCTCCAGCCAAGAAGTAGCCGTCTTCCCCCTTTTGTCTCCGGCCCCCGCAAAAGAAAAAGAAGAAGTTAAAAGACAATCCCTTTTTTTTAAGAAAAACCTTTTTTCTCTCCTCTTTAATCCAGTCTCTTTATTTCACTCCCTAATGTCCAAACCCACATGCATTTGAGAAAGCCAAAGCCCAAATCTGCTCAGTGATGAGTCTACGTGACAGTTGCATCAGTTTCAATTTTTTTATTTTTTGGGCTGTCATCAAAATAAAAATAAATATAAAAGTCAAATAATAAAGTCTCTCACCAACTAATAATACAATATTTAAGATTTAAAATATTATAAAATCATGCTCAAATATATCTTAGTGTGAATAGATATTAAATTCAATAATATAAATTATATCTAATTATTTCTATTCATATTTTAACATTTTAACCCAATAAAAAAGTATTTGGAATACACTTTGGCACGCTCGTCGGCCCCAATTCTATTAAGCCGACCTGGATATTATGCCTCACAATGGGACAGCCAAACTACCAGTAAAGTTGCTGCAGTCAAGAGATTATGAGTTTGATAACTTTGGGTGTATTTAGTAACGTTTTTGTTTTTATATTTTTGTAAAAATATATATNAGTAAAGTTGCTGCAGTCAAGAGATTATGAGTTTGATAACTTTGGGTGTATTTAGTAACGTTTTGTTTTTATATTTTTGTAAAAATATATATAATTAATTTTTTTCTATGATAAAAATTAAAAATATAAAACATGTTTGGTAGTCATTTATATTTAAAAAAATATATAAAAAGCATATTTGGTATTATGATTGTTTTAGCTAATTCTTTAATCCCAAATAAGTTTCTCAAAATATAATTGGGAATGCACCACTACACAACACCACCGAAAACCCATCACTAGTAGCCCCGAAAACCCACCACCAACACGAGTCCACCACCATTGATACACACACGCATAGATGCATACACAAACATAAATGTTGAAATCAAAAAACAAAATAAAAATGGAAATGAAGAAAAATTCATATATTTGCAAAAATAAAGCCTAGATTTGAAAAAAATTGGAGGGGGGGGGGGTTGAGTGTCCCTAATTGAGAAGATGCAAGGATAAGCGTAGGAGAGAGCAGAGAGCTTCGTCGATTGAGAGAGCCCATAGAGAGATTCGCCACAGTCGTAGATCCCACAAATGCAAGAGAGAGAGAGAGGAGCTTCTTTTTTTTTTTTTGCTTTAAATAGGTGCCACAAAAATGTCTTATTTTTTGCTTCTAATGAAAGTTGAAGGTTGTACCTCATTAAAGGTCTCCCTCAGTCTCACTTGTTTTCATTTTTTTGTGTTTTTAAAAACATTATTTTTCTTGTTTTCAAAACAACTTGACTAAAAAATAAATAAAATATAAACTAAACGTATTATTATTTTTAATTTTAACAAAAATTGAAAATAAAAAAAAAAAAAAACAAAAACATTGAAGAGTTACCAAACGCAACCTCTATTACTTGAAGTCAAATCATATTTGTTGGGCTACCATCAGGCCAACTATATGGGACCTGTGTTTCCAACATTTCTTAAGATTAGAAAGTTTGGGGGTCTGTCTTCTTTTGTGGACTTATTTGGACTTAAGTCTACTCTAAAAGTTGGGTCCTTTGGAGGCTAATTTCCCTTTTGTAGACTTGTTAGACTTAAATCCACTCAAAAAATTTGTTTAGGAATAAATTAATTTTTATCTCGATTGTCCAAAATATATTCAATGGTTATATTTAATTAAAACTTATTTAAAAAATCTAACAACTCAGTTGAAAATTGTGCTAGCATTAAAATTATTTTTCTATTATATATATTGTAACATTAATCAGTAATATGTTCAATAAAAAAATAATAACATCAAACAGTAATATGTTCAACAAAAAAATAGTAACATTAAATTGTAATATACTTAATAAAAAATTTTAATTAANATAATAACATCAAATAGTAATATGTTTAACAAAAAAATAATAACATTAAATAGTAATATACTTAATAAAAAAATTTAATTAAAAATTTAATCATTACAATAGAGTGATATCACACAGTGAATACTTAAAAAAATAATTATGACTGTATTTACTTTAGTGTCACTTTATTATGTAATCATGGATTAGTCATTTCATTGTACAATAGGCAGCGGTGAACTTGTAACCACATATAGACACCATAGNTATGACTGTATTTACTTTAGTGTCACTTTATTATGTAATCATGGATTAGTCATTTCATTGTACAATAGGCAGCAGTGAACTTGTAACCACATATAGACACCATAGAGTAACAACCAAATTCTATGTCTATTTCAATACATAATATACCAAATTCAAACTTGTGTCAAAACTTGTGACACCTCATAGTGACCGTCTTTAACCTTGCCTTATATCTATCTCTTGAGTGACACCATAGAGTGACAATCTAAATAGTACCTTGACCACAACAAAATTATATAACAAATTACTTGTTTTCATAAAGTGACTTAATTTCATTAAAATTTTTAAATTTTAAATTATAGATAAAGTTCAGGGAATATTAAAAGTCTCAAATCTAATATTTAGATATTTGAAAATATATAAATTAGAAAGAGAGAAAGAGAGAGTAGAGAAGTTAGATACAAAAACAAAAAAAGGTTGGAGAGAGAGAAAAGCAACAGTTGAGAAGGAGAGAAATGGTGGGGAGAGTGAGAGAGAAGAAGAGATGATATTGGATTATTAAAATTCTCAAATCTTGTATTTATATATTTGAAAATATAAAAAATGACAAATAGATATGCAGTTTTAATGGAAGATGACCAAAGAATATTAAATAGTAATGCTACATGGACTTAAAAAGTAGACTTGATAATCTCAACCATTGATTTTACTATAGGTACCAACATTTATTGGGACCCACTACCTAATCAATGGTTGAGATTATTAAGTCTAATTTTTAAGTTTATGTAGCATTACTCAATATTAAAAGTCTCAAATCTAATATTAGGTATTTGAAAACATTGAACCAATCAATGATAGGCATTAGATATCTGAAAATATAAGAAATAACAATTAGATATGCAATATTAATGGAAGATAACCAAGGAATATTGAAAGTTTCAATTCTAATATTTAAATATTTGAAAACATTAAAATTAAAAATGATAGACAGTATTTATGATAGGGATAATTAGGTAATACAAAAAAAAAAGAATTTAAAATGTGTACTTAATGACAATAATTTGATGAAAAAGAGGATTTACTAGAGTATAAGTTTGGTTGTAGTATTTAAAGTCAAATAAATTCTAAAAAAGGTACTTATGGCCAAATATCTGCTAAAAATTTGTTTGACAATAAGTCCATTTTGATCTTCATTGTTCAAAATACCCTCAATAATTATATTTAATTAAAATTTATTTGGGAAAACTAACAACTCCTACATTGAAAATTGTACTAGTATTTCAAATATTTCTCTATATCTATATATAGATTAAGACTATTTTATCTCTCTTTCTCTCTCTCTCTCTCTCTCTCTCTCTCTCTCTCTCACACACACACACACACACACACACAAAAAGGGTAACATTTAAACACAAAAAAATAATAACATTCAAAATAATAAATAATAAAGTTTAAACACAAAAAACAGTACCTTTCAAAACAAATTGAACATGTTATTTTTATTTTTTGTGTTTAAATGTTATTATTTTTCATTTTTCATTTTTCTAATTTTTTTTTTTTTGTGTTTTTTTCATTTTTCTAATTGTACTAGTATTTCAAACAAAGGATAGAAAAGAGATGCGAGAGTCATCAATATATATACAGATAAAGGGGGAGAAAGAGATGGGAGAGACATTAAATAAGTAGATGCATAAAAGTCAAATATACAAAAGAGATCTTCCCAAAAAAAAATTACAAAAGAGATGGGAAAAACATTAAATGGCTAGCTAAATACAAATCAAATGTATTGCCACTTCAACCCGGTCCGACCCAATTCAAAATCTTTTTCCTGATGGAATAAGGGCACGTGGGAGAAACTATCAGAATACACACTCATAAAAATTCAATCATATTTTAATTGTACTTACCAAAAGAGTAGTGTTCTCTCCCTCATGTCACTGCCTCACCAAACCTATATGATGTAAGTCCTCTCCACATAGAGGGGCATCACCTTTGAGACCTCTACACACCACATTACATCTCTACACCTCTCAACACACCAAGTCTCTTTCTCCAAAAGTATTATAATTCTCTTAGAGTATATTCTGTCGGTAACTTTTATTTATCAATAAAGATCTCTGGCGACCGCTGTCGTTTCTGAGAGTAGAGTAGGTTACCCGGACCAAACTACTATAAATTTGCTTGATTGCCCTTTGTCATCGATTGTTTTATTTATTATTCATTAATTGTACTCCTACATATATTCGACTGTTGATCTTGCGCAATACCGATTTGTGAATCATCAAACTTGTCACGTAATACTTAATATGGAAAAAAAAAAATTTGGGAAAACTATTGACCAAATTTCTGTCTAAATTTTGGTCAAACAACTACCCAAATTATACAATTTTGGTCAAGAGCAATCCAAATTTAGGTTACAAACTACCAAGATTAACATTTTTAGGTGAGGAGCTAACCAAATTTTAGAATTTTAGTCAAAGAACTACCTCATTATAGTTTTAGTCATGAACTATCCAAATTTGGTTGAGAGCTACCAAAATTATGTATTTTTGGTTTTAGTCATGAGTTATCCAAATTTTGATAAAAAATTACCAAAATTATATATTTTTTTGTCAAGAACTACACAAATTTTAGAATTTTAGTCAAAAAGCTACCAAAATTACACAATTTTGGTAGTGAGCTATCCAAATTACACATTTTTTGTTAAGAGCTACCTAAATTTTAGAATTTTGATCAAAGAATTACTCAAATTACACAATTTTGGTAATGAACTATCTAAATTTTGGTCAAGAGTTACCAAAATTATAATTTTTTTGTCAAGAACTACCCAAATTTTGGAATTTTGGTCAAAGAGCTATGCAAATTACATAATTTTGGTCATCAACTATCTAAATTTGGGTCAAGAACTACCAAAATTACACATTTTTCGTTTTGGACATGAGCTATTCAAATTTAGGTAAGGAGATATCAAATTACATATTTTTTTGTCAAAATCTACCCAAATTTTAGAATTTTGGTCAAAGAGCTAACGAAATTACACAGTTTTAGTTATGAGCTATCTAGATTTGAGTCAAAAGCTATCAAAATTACACATTTTTTGTTTTGGTTATGAGCTATCCAAATTTATGTCAAGAGTTACCAAAATTATACATTTTTGGTCAAGAGCTATCAAAATTTTAGGATTTTGATTAAAAAGCTACCAAATAACACAGTTTTGACCCTGAGTTGTCCAAATTTGGGTCAAGAGCAACCACAATTACACATGTTTTCTAAAGAGCTATCAAAATTACATAGTTTTGGTAATGAGTTATTCAAATTTGGGTTAAAAGCTATTAAAATTACACATTTTTTATCAAGAGTTACCCAAATTTTAGAATTTTGGTCAAAGAATTAACCAAATTGCATAGTTTTAGTCATGAGCTACCAAATTTACATATTTGTTTGGTCAAAAGCTACCCAAATTTTAAAATTTGGTCAAAGAGTTAACCAAATTGCACAGTTTGGTCATACACTATCCAAATTTAAGTTAAGAGCTACCAAACTTACACATTTTTTGTCAAGAGCTACCCAAATTTTGAAATTTTGGTCAAAAAGCTATCCAAATTACATAGTTTTAGTCCTAAGCAATCCAAATTTGAATCAAGAGTTACCAAAATTACATATTTTTTGTCAAAAGCTAAAATTTTGGTCAAGAGTTATCTAAATTAATTTTTTGTTCATATTTAAGTATCACATGACAAATTTATGATAAAAAACTATTAGCAATTTAGATGTTGTCTCTTTGAGAAAGCACCATACAAATTCAATACTTTAGAGACCAAAATGATTCAATTAAAATATTGAAAACTAAAATAAGAAAAATCTTATACTTTTGAGATTTCTAGTGCAATTAACCTAATAACAAAACATAAGGAGTTATTTGTTCGATCTCCATTAAAATCGTTGATACTCAAACTTTAGACCTTATATGGAATAAAAGAAGCCAAGATTCTAATTCTTTGAAGCAATTTCTGATGGATTCATAGAATGTTGATGTAAGTTAGGTGGAATAAAAGTTACGAATCGAAACGACAAAATATTGAATATCAGATGTGAAATAAAAGATCATCAAGCAATACATAAAGTCTAGTTTGTTTTCGATTTCTATTACTGGTATGCAAACTCAAATGCTCATTTGGAAGCAGCTGGTTGATGGTTTTGCATATTTGAATTTACTGGAAAAAGTTTGCTTTTACCCTTTTTTTACTTTGGATGGATCCCACTTTCTATCTTTTAAGTACCACAAGCATAATTTACATGAATTCAAAAAAGCTATTGATTGAGAAAAAACCTTCACAATAACTATTAGTAGTGGTCAGTTTAGCTTTCCTCTTGATGGTTCTCATACAATCTAATGAAAGAAGGGTTAATAACACTTTTGATCTTTAAAGTACGTATTTTTTTCGTTTAGTCTTTATTGTTCAACTTTTTTAATTTGGACCATAAATTATTCAATTTATATCATTTTGATCCCTACAAATATAGATCGTTAAATTTTTGACGGAATAATCACGTATTGATGGAGCCTATGTTCAATCTAGAGTAATACTATTTAGCCCTAAAAATTTGATCAAATTTGTTAACATAATGATGTGGTTTCATAGGAATCATTGGATTAACACCAAATTCTAATGTTTGATAGGATCAATAGTGAATCTAAGATTACAGTGAATTATGTTAGCAAATTATGTCAATAAATTAGATTTTAATAACATTGCTCTTCAATCTAAAGGTCATGCTGAATTAGGTTCCAATAACATTACTCCTATAAATATGGGGACATACCATGAGAAAACGGACAAGTCTGAGTTATGGTTCCTACCCTCCTGTTCTTCACCCTCCTAGTGCAAGTTTGCACAGTCATTACCCGAACATGCAATGGTGCAACCCTATCGAAATTGTCTGCCATTTTTATCTTTGGTGACTCATTGCTTGACACAGGCAATAACAATTTCATCCCTACTGTAATGAGAGCCAATCATTTACCATATGGTCAAAACTTCCCTGGACATGTCCCTACAGGGAGGTTTTCGAATGGAAAACTCATTTCCGATTTCATGGCTTCTTCACTGGGAATCAAGGACACTGTTCCTCCTTTTCTGGACCCAAGACTATCGAGCAATGACATCAAAACAGGAGTCTGCTTTGCATCCTCCGGGGCGGGTTTTGATTATACAACTAATGCTCAATTCGGCATAATCCCTATCTCAAGGCAGCCTCAGTATTTCAGGAGGTATGTGGAGAAACTTAAGGGAATTGTGGGGGTGGAAGAGGCTAGTAGAATAATCAATGCTTCTTTAGTGCTTGCTACTGGAGGAGGTAATGACTACATTGCTAATTACTATGCCTCTCCCACCAAGAGGTTTCAATATACTCTTACTCAGTATCAAGATTTCTTGCAACAGAGGATTGAAGATTTTGTTAAGGTTGAACCCCCCCCCCCCCTTCTCTCCCCCCTAAGAAAAAGCAGTAACTTAATGTTTTATATCATTATTTCTTTTGGTATTGTGTGAATTTACAGGCATTATACAATCTAGGGTGCCGTAATATGATGATAGCTGGGCTGCCTCCACTGGGTGATTATGTTGCTGTTCCTTATAATCAGAAGCTTGTTGCTCGACTCCAGCAACTGCAGGAATCCCTTCCAGGAAGCAAATTAGTCCATGCAGATATTTACACACCGTGGATGGACATGATCAAAAATCCATGGAAATATGGTAAGTTAATTTGCCTTTAATAGCAGTTCATTAAGCACTTTTTTTTTTTTTTGGAGCCATACCAGTTTCTTAGGCAGTCTTACAAGCACCAAGACAACATGATTTTCGAGCACATCATTTTTCAGAACATCAGTGTTAGGTCGAAATCTGATAATCAAGATGATAACCTTTGGTGTACTGAATTCTGAATCAGGTTTTACGGTAACAAACGGAGGATGCTGTGGACTAGGATTTCCATCACTGGTTTGTTCTGTACTCACCCCTTTATGTCCAGACCCTTCCAAGTTCATGTTTTGGGATTCAGTTCACCCTAGTGAATCAGCCTACCGATACATGTCTAAGTACTTGGAGGAACATGTCATTCCCCAGTTTTCGCAAGCATGAAAGCAGAAGATGAATATTGAACTGGGAAGGATTTTGCAGTGACTAACAAAGGATGATGTGGTAATGGATTTGTAGAATCAACAGTAGTTTGTAGTTCATCACCCCCCCCCCGGCCCGGGTCTCTCTCTCTCTCTTTATGTCCAGACCTCTCCTGTTTCTTCTATTGGGATGCAATTCACCCTTGTCAATCAGAATACCAACACATATCTCAGCACTCAAGAGGAGAATTTCGTTGCCCAGTTTTCACAAACATAAAAGCAAAGATTATCAATTTTGTTTTTGGTAAATGAAAGGTTATGTAAGCCAAACCATGAGCTTGGAAACATCTCGAGGCCAGACTATAAAGGAGTTATCTCTTATAAATAACCTAGTCCTGAAATAGATGACATGCTTTTGACTTAATCGGAAAAAAAATTAGTCAAATTATGCGTAAACTGACCTGAACACCCTGACTGTTAAACCCAAAAAAAGAAAAGAAATTGAATGGGGCGACAACACAAAACTAAGTCCAAAAAATAAGTACACATTGATTAAGCTTGACATTAATGGATATACACCAAACAATTGAGTCGGAAAAACAATGCGAAACTATATTTATCTTTATAATTTTTTTCATTTCAATAGGTATGAATACTTAAATATATGTAATAGTCACGCATTCGCTCATCGAGTAGAATTAAGTATCGTATTCTAATAATGGTAATGATCTGTTATATAAACTTCACAATATTGTAGATAAATTTTTTACCCTACCCCCTTCATCTTCTAATACTCATCCCATCAATTTGTCATTTGTGCTCATTTGTCGTATGATTTGTAAGTTCATGTTGCGACGGATTCTTGTGATATTCATGTTAAGGGATGAAATTGACATAGATTATCTAATCTATCTATGCCTCTATACGGAGATTTTGGGCATCCCAATATGTAACATAAGTCCGGATTTAAAGTTGTAGTTGAAAAGATCTCTTTATCCTCCCCATAATATTGTAACTAAACGAGCTCAATGTGAACAATTTGAGATGATCCCACAACAATATGTGACCACAACCTGCACTTTAAAGTAAGCAAAGCATCTTTCACTCTCATGCTTACAAAACGGAGGAGATAGAAAATATGGAAAGAAAGAAAGAAAGAAAAGAAAAAGCTATTGGAGATAATATGATAGGATTTATATAGATCCATCAATATCTTTTATTGGGATAAGATGATGATTGATTAAGTGATTATATTTATCTTGATTATTTTTCACCCTGTAAATAGGGTTGAGTCTTATGTACACAATCACCTTCAGTAATACATCATATGTAGACTATAGAGGTTGTTTGGATATNGGGATAAGATGATGATTGATTAAGTGATTATATTTATCTTGATTATTTTTCACCCTATAAATAGGGTTGAGTCTTATGTACACAATCACCTTCAGTAATACATCATATGTAGACTATAGAGGTTGTTTGGATATCGTTTTAAGAAAAGATGGATTGTACTAGAGAATACAGGATAATTCAAAATAGATGAATAAAACTTAAGATTAAATAGTGGATAAAGATAATACCAATTCTAGTCAAGTGTTTGTTAAATACGATATTAAGAGTTAGATAATAAGTATCAAGTCTAATACAATATTTGACTAGGTAATTTTTTCAATGGTATTAAATGACTNAGATGAATAAAACTTAAGATTAAATAGTGGATAAAGATAATACCAATTCTAGTCAAGCGTTTGTTAAATACGATATTAAGAGTTAGATAATAAGTATCAAGTCTAATACAATATTTGACTAGGTAATTTTTTCAAAGGTATTAAATGAGTGGACTAAAATACCTTCAATCATATATAAGTTGATTCCTTATAGCGATCCAATATTTCGTGAAACTATATCAATAGAACCAAAAGTTATGTAAATATTACTTATTGTGAATATTTTTAAATAATATTATGATTAAACAAGTATGCTTTAATTGTGTAAAAGTGTACTTCGGAGATATGTATTTTTTTATTATTAATATCGTTATCTATGTAATTTTTATTAAAATAAATAAGAAGGAATAATCACATGAATTTTTCTTCGATTGAGGGTAAAATTATAATAAAACAATATAATACACGTAAGTTGTATTATAATACCACTACTCTTGGTGATATTAAAATAGCTCAATAGTAAGGATAAAATGTATTAGAATTATCCATATATGATATTTATCTAGTTACTCTNTCTATGTAATTTTTATTAAAATAAATAAGAAGGAATAATCACATGAATTTTTCTTCAATTGAGGGTAAAATTATAATATAACAATATAATACACGTAAGTTGTATTATAATACCACTACTCTTGGTGATATTAAAATAGCTCAATAGTACGGATAAAATGTATTAGAATTATCCATATATGATATTTATCTAGTTACTATCATATATAATATGAAGTGATTTTTTACATCCAAGTATAGGATAAACTCATATTAAAGCGTTTTAATCTATTATGACTCTTTAATACACTCCATAATATAACAACAAAACGACCCCTTCGATCCGTGGATGTAAGTAATTTGTCGAACCATGTTAATCTTTATGTCTCGTTTTTCTTACATTTTATTATTCTCGGTCTATCTCGTATTATAAAACTAGGGGTAATCGGTGTGTGAAGATATAGTGCATCGTAAATGAGAAATGATAGATTTGGGGTCAGAATTCAATGTGAATGATTTTAAGAGAGATATTGGTAGCCGTTAAATAAATTTATTTGGTACCATCNTAGGGGTAATCGGTGTGTGAAGATATAGTGCATCGTAAATGAGAAATGATAGATTTTGGGTCAGAATTCAATGTGAAAGATTTTAAGAGAGATATTGGTAGCCGTTAAATAAATTTATTTGGTACCATCAGATGAATTTATTGAAACACATCCTATTTTGTATTGTGAATTCTTCAATTAACAACCGATGAATGCAATACCAAGGGGGTGAGCTTGCAGCCCTTGACTGTGGCAGCTATGCCTAAAGTTGGTGATGCCAAGTACATTTGTAATCTGACATGACTTTAAATTTGATCCAAAATTTTAATCAATATAACATTACTGATCTTGAATACCAATGATGAGATATGTCGAAATCGTNACTGTGGCAGCTATGCCTAAAGTTGGTGATGCCAAGTACATTTGTAATCTGACATGGTTTTAAATTTGATCCAAAAATTTAATCAATATAACATTACTGATCTTGAATACCAATGATGAGATATGTCGAAATCGTGAACAACAAAAGCATTAATTTCCTGTCTAAATATTGATGAATTTAAATGAATCTTATTATATTATTTCACTCTTTCTTACTTACATTAGATAATCACGAAACCATTACAGTTGTAACAAAAATTATGGCTCTTTAAAAACACAGGACATTGACTTCTTATCTACTTGAATAATAACTCGGGCCACATACGTAAGAGTTCTTTTATCTTAGTCAAAAAGCCGAGAAAGATATATAAAATCTTAGCATCCATATTGAAATAAATCATTGGACATTATTCTCTCCCTGTCCATGATTCGTTGCATATAAATCTTATTACAAAAAAAATTAATTAAACATATCAAAATCTCTTCCAAAATGTTTTAAATTGTGAGAAATATAAACACAAACTACTTAGATTAATGAGTTCCACTCATTATGAAATTGTTCATGAATGTGTCACGTCTTTATTGCTCCTAAGAAGTGCACTAATGATNGCATATAAATCTTATTACAAAAAAAATTAATTAAACATATCAAAATCTCTTCCAAATGTTTTAAATTGTGAGAAATATAAACACAGACTACTAGATTGGTGAGTTCCACTCATTATGAAATTGTTCATGAATGTGTCACGTCTTTATTGCTCCTAAGAAGTGCACTAATGATGCTTTTCCATCTTGGATAAGTTTCCTATAATGTAAGGACTTTGACTATGGTACGGAATTCCGTACCTTTAATATTTACTCCCATTATTTTTAAATATATGTCGTTTTATATAATTTTTTTTGTTCCAGTATCTATCGTTTAATGAAATCAAAGCATAATTAATATTTTTTCTTCCAAATTTATCCTTAACTTTTCAATGCATTAGATTTAGTGGAAGCTAAGTGTCTTTCATATTCCTTTGTTTTCCAATACGTATTGAATAAGAGTATTTTAATCTTGTGCAATTATTTTTTACTCATATTAAAGCTATTTAATAGATTCCTTAATCCCTGTGCAAAAATCTTAAACGACGGATATTTAGGAACGGATGGAGTATTATTTTAATGAGTATTTTTATAATTTTTGTATGTTATTTTACAATAAAAAAATTTTGTCAATTTTATGAGAGATTTATCATTTTTGTGCGTATTTTTATTACTATTGTAAGTATTTTTATCACAATGTGGTAACTATTTTTACCATTTTTCTTCAATACAAAAAAAAATTATCACTTTTGTGAATGATTTACCACATTTGTAGATTTTTTGCCATTATTATAGTAATTTTTTTTACAATTTTTTTGGGCACCACACTAATAATAAAAACACATTCAAAAGTAATAAACAGACACATGGTATCAACAAAAAAAAAAAAAAAAATCCCACCATAGTCAACTTCATACTGTAATCTAATCCAATAATTCCCTCGAATCACTATCAATCTGTGTCACTGATACACATTCAAAATTTCCAATAATTTTGAACCAACTTTGGAAGAATATTTAAGGATAATACACAAATTCAGATAACAAATAATGCAAATATAGAAACTATTTTTCTTGTAATTAAAGATGATTTATTTATTTATTTATTTTTTATACATCTTAAATATGTGTAATTCCTATATTGCCTATTCATGTATGGAAATTCCTTAAAAACCATCATGGAAATCCGAATGTATTAAATATATAAGGATAATTTCTCGACACTTATTAATACTGAGGGGACCCACGCGAAATAAAATTACGTCTCTTTAACTTCCGACACTATATTGATCTTTTAAGCATCAAAACACCATTACAAACACTATAAATACTTGGTTAAAGAAGCTTTCTAGGCAATGGAACCTATACTCTTTTTGTTAACCTTCTTGGTGCATCTTTGCACCATCACCACCACCACTTCCAATGGCAAAACTTTGCCGAAATTCCCTGCCATTCTTATTTTTGGAGATTCAACTGTCGATACTGGCAATAACGATTACATAATTACTGCCTTCAAAGCAAACTATCGCCCGTATGGCCATGACTTTCCTGGTGCGATTGCCACGGGGAGGTTTTCTAATGGAAAACTTGTTCCCGACTTCGTGGCATCTTTCCTAAAGATCAAGGATACTGTTCCTCCTTTCCTACTGCCAAATCTATCCGACAATGAACTACGCACGGGTGTCAGCTTTGCATCGGCTGGATCGGGGTACGATGATCTTACCACTGCTGTCTCTCGTGTAATCCCGGTGTCAAAGCAACCTGGATATCTTGATGTTTACATAGAGAGGCTTAAAAGGATTGTAGGGGAAGAAAAGGCTCAAAAAATAATCAGTGGTGCTTTAGTTATTGTTAGTGCAGGAACTAATGACTTCATTTTCAATTTCTATGACCTTCCCACTAGGAGGCTTCACTTCACCATTTCTCAGTACCAAGATTTTCTACATAACAATCTGCAAAACTTTGTCAAGGTTACATACCTCTCTCTCTCTCTCTCTCTCTCTCTCTCTCATAGATACACGTGTCTATGTTTCACAATTGGGTAAATTTACAGGAGCTGTACAATCGTGGGTGCCGCTTAATGGTTATAACTGGGATCCCTCCAATAGGTTGTCTGCCACTGCAACGGAACGCAAAGTCTCCGATTCTCAGAACATGCATAGAGGATGAGAATTCAGATGCTAAATCTTACAATGATAAGCTTGAAAAACTATTGCCTCAACTACAGGCATCACTCCCAGGGAGCAAAATCCTCTATGCAGATATATTCAATCCTCTACTGAACATGACCAATGATCCACAAAAATATGGTAAAGCTTCACCACTTTCAGATTGGTTGGTCTTTTGGCTTTCTCTCTCTCATCTATGGCTATTACTAATACATTTCATGAATGTTGTGTTTGGCTTGTCAGGCTTTGTAGAAACTAGTAAAGGGTGCTGTGGGACTGAATTGCTGGGAGCAGTACCCCTTTGTGATATAAACTGTCAAATATGTCCAAACAGATCACAGTATATGTTCTGGGATGGCATTCATCCTAGTCAATCAGCCTACAAATACCTTTCTGAATACCTAACCAAGACACTCCTAGCCAAGTTTTCACAGATTAATGGCAGTTGATGTATTGTTTACATATATTCATTTCCTTCCTCCAAGATTGTAAGAAATCACAGNCTAGCCAAGTTTTCACAGATTAATGGCAGTTGATGTATTGTTTACATATATTCATTTCCTTCCTCCAAGATTGTAAGAAATCACAGATTCTTGTTAAACCACAGTGCAATTGCGCACATATAAGATTTTGCTACAAACTGTAGGAAAACCACAGTCTTTTGCTTCTTAATTTTGATTCACTTACGCATTCTTTTCGCATGGCTACAGAGTGTGCATGATGTCTAAGAAGCAAGGATATTGTTGTTCGATTTGGAATTAATGTGAGTAAAAAGGATACAAACTAAGTGTACAGCCCCCATATATATAGTAAATGAGAGTTACAATAAGGACAAAAAGGTAAAAAAGAAAAACTTAATAAAATCCTAATAAACTAGGCTGCTGCTATATCTTCAACACTCCCCCTCAAGTTTGGTGCAAAAATGTCAACTAAACCAAGCTTGACAACGGAGTCCCGAAAAATAGATAGAGTGACAGGTTTGGTAAAAACATCAACAACCTGATCACTGGTCCCCCACAAACGATAGAGTGACAATACCACTGCTAACCTTCTCCCAAAGAAAGTAAACATCGATCTCTATATTCTTCGTCCTCTCATGTAGTACAGAGTCAGAAGCGAGCTGAATAGCAGATCGATTATCACAATATAATGTGGATGGAGAAGTCACTAAAAAACCCAACTCGCCAAGAATCGATCGTAGCCAGATAATCTCATACGTGCCAAGTGTCAGTGCCCGATACTCTACCTCTACTGACGAGCGGGAGACAACTGTCTGCTTCTTGCTCTTCCAAGAGATAAGATGAGTCCCTCAAAAAGCACAGAAGCCCGTAGTAGATCGACCATCACATGCTCCTCCATAATCTGAATCTGAATAACAGGCTAGAGAATCGGTCTGAGATCTTGATGCATAAAACAATCCAAGTCCAGGACAAGACTTGAGGTACCGAAAAATATGATAAACTACATCAAGATGAGGCTGACACAGCTTGTGCATGAACTGACTAACTTGGCTGACTGCGAATGAAATGTCTGGCTTAGTATTGGCTAAGTAGATAAGTCTACCTATCAATCTTTGATAAACTGCCGGATCTTTCAACTCCTCACTTTCAGCAGTAAACTTCAGGTTTGGAATCATAGGTGATGATGCCGGTTTGCACCTCAACATCCCAAGATCTGAAAGAAGATCTAAAACATACTTTCTCTAAGAAAGAACAACACCCCTACCGCTACGGACAACCTCAATCCCAAGAAAGTATCGCAGAAATTCAAGGTCCTTCACATCGAAGGTCTTCCCAAGGTCTATCTTGATCTACGCAGTCCTAGAAACATCATCACCAGTAATAATAATATCATCAACATATACCAGAAGGATGACACACTGTCCAGAAGTATTCCGTCGAATAAAGCAGGTATGATCAGAATGACACCTGGTGAACCCCAATCGTAGAACTACATCACTGAAGCGAGAGAACCAGGCTCGTGGCGACTGTTTCAGTCCATAAAGAGACTTACGCAGTCGACATACCTTTCCAGCATACTCCCCCTCACCACGAAAGCCCGGTGGTGCATCCATATAAATAATCTCGTCCAGATCACCGTGAAGAAACGCATTCTTCACATCTAATTGATGAAGAGGCCAAGAGTACTCCGCAGCCAGAGAAATAATTAACCGAACAGTAGTCAATTTTNAAACGCATTCTTCACATCTAATTGATGAAGAGGCCAAGAGTACTCCGCAGTCAGAGAAATAATCAACCGAACAGTAGTCAAGTTTGCCACGGGGGAAAATGTAGAACCAAAGTCACGACCTGGTACCTAAGTAAAGCCATTCACCACAAATCTAGCCTTGTGACGATCAATAGTACCATCCGCAAGAAACTTCATGGTGTAAACCCAGCAACAGCCAACAGGCTTCACTCCTGAAGGTAATGAGACAAGATCTCATGTATGATTACGCTGAAGAGCGTCCATCTCTGTCTGCATGGCAAGAACCCATTGGGGCTCCCGCATAGCCTCCGAAATAGAGCGAGGAACCGGCGTATCTGATAAGGCTATAGTATAAGCTCAAAATGTGAGAGACAGATCACCATAAGAAACATAAGCAGAGATCGAATATAAAATTCTGGCGATCCAACCATAACGATCAATTGGACGGCGATCACGCCGCGAATAACGACGCCTTAAATCATACTCCTCCACTGATAATGTCTCATCAGGTAAATAAACTGGCTCAACACCTGCAATCTCGTCAACAGGTGCATCAATATACTCAACAAACTGAGAAGTATTACCTGCATCGCCTGAAGTAGAGGGGACATTAGTAGGGTGATGAGAGCGAGGGCAACGAACATACACCTGCAAAGGAAGATAAACTGGTAACTTTGTACTGACAGGGATGAGTGACTCTGTAGGGATAATGACCAATGACTCTAACTCCTGTGGTAATGAAAAATCAAAGGGAGTATCATCAACTGGAGGGGCATACATAGGACTGGGAGGAAAATAAGGAATATGCTCAAGAAAGATAACATCTAAACTGTGATACATATGTCGCCTAATAGGATCATAACACCGATACCCCTTAGATTGATGACAATAGCCCACAAAGATACAACGAATCGCTTTATCATCAAGTTTATGACGAGTAGGAGACCGATCCTGAACAAAACATGTGCATCCAAAAACACGAGGGGGGACCGAAAAAAGTATCCGTTCAGGAAATAAGACCTGTAAGGGAGCCTTATACTGAAGAACACAACTCGACGTACGATTGCACAGAAAAGTAGAAGTTAAAATAGCAAAATGTCAATAAGATTTTGGTACCCGCATGCCTCTAAGCATACAACGTATCATCCCTATCAAACTCCTATTTTTTCTTTCAGCAACACCATTTTGCTCAGAAGTATATGGACAAGTGAGTTACTGAAGAATACCCTGAGAAGAAAGGTGAGACACTAAGGCATCAGACACATATTCTTTGACATTATCCGAACGAAGAGCACGAACAATGACATCGAATTGTGTCTTAATCATCTGTAAAAACTGAGAGATTATAGGGAGTACATCAGACTTTCTATGCAAAAGGAAATTCAAGTACAACCGGTATGATCATCTATAAATGTCACATAAATATCGGGCACCTGACAGAGTAGTAATTGGAGAGGGTCCCCAAATATCAGAGTGTATTAGGTCAAATGGCTTAGGTGACTGGTGCATGTGAGGAATATAACTAGCCCTAACATGTTTCGATAGGGAACATATAATACAGTCAAGTTTACCACCAACACAAGCATTGCTCAAAGCAAAAAACAACATACATAAATATTTAAAATTTGTATGTCCAAAACGGTCATGCCACAATTGAACAGTTTGTGACGAATAATCATAACGACAACTACTAGGTAAAATACTAGCATGCAAGCTAGGAACAGAAAAAGACAAAGTAGGGGCAAGTGATGTAGGTGGAGGAATTGGTGAAACTGGAGGTGGATTGCCAAGATAATACAATCCATCTTTCTCATGTCCCCTGATAATAATCCTCCTGGTACTCAGGTCCTGCAAATAACACGAATCAGATAAGAATACAACCACACAGTGAAAATCTCCAGCTAACTGATGTACAGATAATAGATTCATAGCCAACTTTGACGCATGAAAAATCGAACGTAATGTAAGGCTATTTGGGAGGCGGACTGTACCTCCACTAACAATAGGGGCATGTGTCTCATTTTCTAACTGAACCTGTGTATGTAACTGCTCGTCAAAAGTGGTGAAGTGATGGGCCTCACCTGTCATGTGATCATTCGCACCCAAGTCCAACATCCAAAAGGGAGATGAACTGGCACAAGCGTGAAAGGCACGAGGTATACCTGTAGTGGTGACAGCAGCAGTAGTCAGACTCTAAGAAGTCAGAGCAGACATAAGTATATCTAATCGAGAAGTGATAGCATCCATATCACTCTGCCAAGGTGGAGCATTAACAGCAGGAGTAGCGGTAGTGGGTGGTGGTACCTTAGCAATAGCAACAGTACGACTGCAAGGAGGTGGCTTAAGTTCTGGATAGAGCTTCCAGCAAGTAGCCCTGAGATGCCCTGGTCGGCCACAATAATCACATTGACGGGAATCCCCCTGTCTGCGCTGATCTGGGGTACCCTGACGGCACTGATCCGAGCGCTGCCCATCCCTGACTGAGGATCCTGAACGAGACCCTGCAGCAGCTGCAAGGGACATTTGGTCAACCGAATGAGTCAAAGCCGCAACTGGAAGTGATGCAATACGAACTCGGCGCTCATGCTGCTCAATCATCTCATACACCTCATAAAGAGAAGGAAGTGTCAACATCGACAAGATCTGAGAACGAGGTCCCTCAAACTCATCACGAAGCCCCATAAAAAACTTGTGAATCCTATCCTCCTACTCTCGAGTATGCAAGAATGCTGCTCCCTCGCGCTCTATCCTCGGAATAGCAGCAAGAGGACGTAGAGTCTCATACTCAAACTAGTGTTGGGTCAAATAATCATAATAATCATGAACGGTCATATCTCCCTGCCGAGCATATGAGAGCTCTTGAGAAAGCTCATAAACACGAACTCCCCGTCCTGACTGAGAATACATCTCTGATAATGCGCTCCATAGCTTCGGAAAAGAGATATGAAACTGGTGGATCTTACAAATAGATGGCTCTATCGAGCCAAATAACCATCCAAGAATGACGCAGTTCTCAAAGAACCACACAGAATATCCAGGGTCGGCATCAGCTGGCTTTAGGTGAGATCCCGTCAGCCAACCAAGCTTCTTTACACGGCCTAAGAATAGTTGGAATGAGCGAGACCACTCAGCGAAGTTACGACCATTCAACAACTGTGCTGTAACTTTCTGAGAGATTATGTCCGGTAATGCTAGTAATGCAACTGTGCTAGTAGATATTGTATACTGGTCAAACATAAAAGTGGAAGTACTCATGGATGTCTCAACGGTAGAGGTCTCAACAGTAGGGTTCTCAAGTCCCTCAGTAGTAGTAGTCATATCAACAATAATACTTAAGCACCCGTGACAGGAAAATAGAGGGATAAAATAGGGGAGAACAATATACCTCCAGTCGAACAGTAGCGACAGATAAAAAAAGTCCAGAAAGCTCTCAAATATTCAAGTCACAGTGCCCAAAAATCCAATAAATATAAGTAAGTGATCTACTGCATCAAGAGCATATCAACTGAGAATAGGATTCAACCCTTCTTAAAAGGTCCTACGGTCCCAAATAATCAGGCACACAAAGGAAAAACACAAAACTATGACAAAGAGTGCGACCCAGTTGGTTCGCTGGGGTGAGTACTGTGTTGAGTTTGGGCTGGACTGGACAGTGGGTTTGTTTGGTGTGTTTTGCTGGGTTTAGAGTTCAATGTTTGCTCGGTGTATAGGAGTACGTGTTTTTTGGGTGGGTAGGCAATTGGTCTTGGTGGGTATTGTCTTGGGCAGTCGGCTGGTCTGGAGTGGATATTGTCTGTCGATGGGGCTGCTTAGTTGTCAGGGGTATTTGTTTATGGGTCTGGGCAATGGGTTTGTGAAGTCGGTGGAACTGGGATGAAACAGTCCTCTATATGTTTTGGTTGTTCGGTGGCTATGTTCCGTGGGTTTGTGGGCAGTTGTGCGCTGGTAGGCCAATGGAGTGGACAGCAACACGACGTTGTGCTGTCGGTGGAGTAGCTAGAGGCAATCTGTGTTGGCTGTCGGTGGTTGTGTTGCTGGTAGGCAGTTGGTGGTTTCTAGGACTCTGAGGCAGTGGGTTTGTTGTTGGAATACCAACAGTGGGTTTGTTATAGGCTATCGCTGGTATGTGGGTATGTGGGTTTGCTGTTTGTTGTCGGTGGTTTGGGCAGTCGGCAATAGTGTGGTGGCTGGTGGCTGCAACGTGGAGGAGGGGCTATGGTAGGGTTAGGATTAGGGTTAGGGTTGTGGCTCTGATACCAACTTGAAATTAATGTGAGTAAAAGAGATACAAATTAAGTATAAAGCCCCCATATATATAGTCAATGAGAGTTACAATAAGAATAAAAAAGTAAAAAAGAAAAACTTAATAAAACCCTAATAAACTAAACTACTGTTATATCTCCAACAGTTCGCAACTGAGTTACTTCACTAGCATCTAAGTCTTATGAAGCAAGATTTAGAATATGTCAAAAGACAAATCAATAGAGACATCAAGGAAACTATGTCAAACACAAATCTAGATCATCAAGAGAAAAGAAGGTTGCAACACAAGATACATCTCAAATATAGTGGATATACTACCACCATGATCTCTCTTGTCAGATCATCGGGAAAAAAATTATAAATTACATGATAAAGAACTNGGATCATCAAGAGAAAAGAAGGTTGCAACACAAGATACATCTCAAATATAGTGGATATACTACCACTATGATCTCTCTTGTCAGATCATCGGGAAAAAAATTATAAATTACATGATAAAGAACTTTAAACAATATTTCTAATGACAGAAAGAAAAAAATAACAAAAACACGAGTGGGATTTCGTTCACAAAAGATGCATACATTATTCAGCAAAAACATAAAATACCTATTTTGCCAACTAATAACTGGCTTTTCTTACGACTAAAATTGCCATGTCCTCCAGAAGTCCCATTCTAATCCTAGGATACCATCTCAACCAAGTAGCAAGCAATTAACAACATCAGATTCATAACTAAGAGGAAAGAAAAACTAAAAATCCGAATTTACAAGCTAAGAAGTGCTCTCTTATATTTCACTTTTTATTATGTTTGTGTAGCCATTTCCTGCTAGCACTCATGAATAAAATATGAAGAAAAGAGGAAAGAAAGGCTAAAATCCGAATTTACAGTAGCAGTTCAAGCACTCTCTTTTGCATATCCACTAGTTTCCTCTGCAACCTTTGCCCACTCATTTCCAATTTTCTCGGTATATGCCACCTGTTATGTTCATAATGAAGCCTAAACCTCGGGAGAAAAAAGAAACATATACTGAACAGCAAAATAATAAATGATGAACAAGAGAGAGTGGTTGCATGCGAGAAGTTATTACAGGCTGGTACAATTTCTTTGTAAAAAATACAAAACTAAACATTCAAGAGGATACTATCTTAGTTTTCACAAGTCAATTTTTGAAAACCCCACCCTTTATTAGTTTTGAAAATCCACCTATTCACATCTACTTAATGCTCATCCTAGTAAGGGAGATAAGAGATCAACCCACTATCAAAGGGAATGGGAGATTCCTTAACAACAAATGAAGCCTCCACGACAAGATAAGCCTCAATCAGCATAGCTATCTAGGGTGGTTGCAATATACACAATACACAAATCTACAAAGACATTAAGCACCAGGTATCATATTCTTGTCTGTTCAATTCAACTTATCTGATTTTAGGCCACAAATTTTTCAAAAATAAAAAACAGATTGATGTGCAAAAGGGTGCTACTGAGTGAAAAAGTTAAATAGCCTTAAGATTCTCATTGCCTCAGCCCCAGGCCAGCTGTTTATTGTCTTGCAATCAAGAGAACAGCATAAGGAGAGATTTACTAAAGAAATATTTACCCCCAAAATTTTTAATGAAAAATGGATTCCTATCCTTTGAAAACTGAATACATAGGACAAAAAGTCTATATAACTAACCATAGGCACACGAGGGAACAGAAAGTACCTGATTTATCACAAATCCCTTCAGCATGTTTACAAAGTCAGTCTGCCTTTCTTTGTCTAGCCTTTCAATTTCACTCCTGTTATTTTCCTGCAGTTACACCATCATTGGATCATTTTAATGCAGGTAATCACCAATGTCACATAGAGGCAGGATGTGGGTAAGAGTAGAAAACCAACACAGGGATAGGAGGCAAGTCTCTCCACATTTTAAAGTTGGGAAAGCCACAAAACAGGAGAACTTGCAAAATTCACAGACAAACTAACCAGAAGGGGAAAGGGGAAACATAAACGGACAAGGGGCGGCGAGCATTTTCTCCTTTGGAAATGATAATTACCTCCCTATTGCCAGTCATCTTTATTCAAGAAAAGTTTAGATGGTTGGTGGTTTTACTAACTGCATCATATCTACACTCACATCCATTACGACCAGATCATCCACACTGACATGCTCAAAAAAATACACCAGCAATCCTCTAAACCAATGAAAATGAAGATATTAAGATACTGTCCCAACCATGATTCAAGCTGGAAACTCATCTTACCAATCCTGTCTATTTCCTTCAAGGGCTATATGTACGTGCTCAACACCCATTCCCACAAAAAGGTGTTGCTTAAGCGAGGGATTCATGAAAAGATTCAGATTTCAGACTGCAAATTTTGATGACAGCAAAATGTATTTGGTTTAACATGTGTATCTGGAATTAATCCTTTTTCAGTCCATTTATGACACAGCCAAACCACATTAGCAATCTTGTACCAAAGCAATTGAGCATAGTCTTATCGTCTACTACATTAGGACAGGATGCCCACCATTAGACATTCCTCGCATTAAGCCCAACCTCCAAGGTATATAGTTCAGGCCATCCGTGGAAAAAATATTTTCATTCATAAATGGTTTAAGGTAAGGCTAGCAAATGCCCTAAAAATCCATTTCTCATTCTCTGAATGATTACTAAGAAGGGAAGGTTGGGGAAAAGGCTGCCCAGAGATCTATAAAAGAATGAGATATGGGAAAAGATTGAATAGGTACCAAATAGAAGAGAAAAATTTTATCAGATGGCTGTAAGGTCAATGATGCTTCATGGAATTAAATGCCCGGTGATAATGATGCTTCGTGGAATTAAATGCCTGGTGATAAATACTTTATAACATGCACCATCTTTAGAAATAAGTGTAGCCAAAACTAGAGGGGTACCACAGAGCAAAGAATTAGAAAAGTCGCCTAAGATGCACGATCATTTGCAACAAGCACTGGTGCATAAATCTCTCAGAGTGAATATATTCAAAAATAAAATAATGTTGGGAAAATTGAGGAAAACACACAACACAAACAAAAAACAGAAAAAAAGGCTCGACAAGTGAAGACGCAATTGACATTTAGATTAACAATTTGATCCAAGAAGGAGATGCCTTGCAGGACAAATATTAGAGCGGCCATCTTAAGGTTGTTGGAACTTAAGGCTGGTCAATTTAATTTAGAAATCGATAATAATAAAAGTAATTAAAAATACTACTAAAACATATGCTTCCCCAAAATAATGGCAAGATAAAATGTTGAAAATGATGAGTACCAACTAGGAAAAATATTAAAAAATGCCGTTATTAGAATATGGATATCATAAAGAGCGAGGACGTATTAGGTAAGTCATCCATATGCTCAAGCACTAGCCACAATAACCATTGTAGGCATTTTCAGACCTGAACTGAATCATATTGAAGTCCCTTTCATAATCAGAATGCATAGCTAGCTCCGAAGGATCGGAATCCAAGGCCGTTGGAGTGCAGGGAGCTACTTTTACAAGAAATTCCTGCCTTCAAACTTCTATATATTCATTCAACAAAAGCACAAAAGAGAAATCCAGACTTGATAAGTATGCAATTTTCCTAGATGGTTGGCCTATGCACAAATGTGAAATAAAAAATATTGCAATACCTTGATCCGTTCATATTCTCTGATGGCACAGTTTTTAGCATCCCCGCTGACTCTAATGGCTTCCTTCAACTCTTCCAGTTTACGAGTCCTTGACTTGTCACCACCAAATGTCTTGGATGATGCCGTTTCAAGTTTTTCAACTTTCAAGCTCAAAGAAGACAACTCTGATACAAGAGTTTGTACAGTCAATAAAGCACTTGAACGATCCGAGAATGCACTGTGAACCGCTAACATTAGACCCAAATATTCATGCAATGCATCCTGCAATATAGATAAATATATAGACGTCATTGTACGAATAGTAGATTTTTATCTTAGAGCACCGGCACCTCAATTCAAATGGCTTAATTTGGCAATTGTTCAATATGAGGGGGCTTACTTTAAGAACATCTATTGACCCAAAACAAAGTTGGNTGTCATTGTACGAATAGTAGATTTTTATCTTAGAGCACCATCACCTCAATTCAAATGGCTTAATTTGGCAGTTGTTCAATATGAGGGGGCTTACTTTAAGAACATCTATTGACCCAAAACAAAGTTGGAAACAAAATTCAAACTAGAATTCATAACAAAAGTGCGCAGAGTTTACCAAATGCTTGACAGTTTGTGCATTTAGTTCCCGAAAAAATCTGCTTGCTTTCACAGCCGCAGTTGCCACATTTTTCATATCAGCAGCCCGTTGTCTTTGAGTATTTAAGACGGCCTGCTCATTCTCGAATTTTGTTAACTTAATAAATGCGAGCCCGAACTCTCCCATTGTTTCTCCCATGTCCTGCTGAGCTTTGACAAGAGATTCCGCCTAAAGGTACAAGAGAAATATTACTCTTCTCATGAACAAGCAACCAAACAATCATCTAAAACTTAAAGTACGGATCTGACTACGTGATTGCATATAATGACATAATAACAGCAATAAGGTGAACCAAAATAACACCTGCTGAGACGCATTGCTGAGCTGCTGCTCGAGATTATGCAACCTCTCTTTCTTCAACAAAAACTCTTTATCATCCTCCTCCACCGGAGACCTAGACGCACCCCAATCATTAGTCACGGACTGCTTCAACTCCTTAAATATCCTAAGTAAATCCCTCCCACCTTTCGCCGGCTGCACCACATCCTGCGGCCCAATCACACTACCGGAATCCCCAAACAACTGTTTCGGAAGCTTCACCGCCCCGTCCAGCATCCTCGACGCCACATCAGTGCTCGTCGGTAATGGCAATTTCCCCTGAACCTGCAAAAACACTCTCAGCTCATCACTCTTCTTGATCATAGGATGCGCAGCCAATTTCTGTAGATATTTCTCCAATGCCAATCTTCTCTGCTCCACAAATTCTTGCTTTTGCATAACTTGACTCTCCACTACATTCTTGTCCGGCCTCGGCGGAATGAAAAACCCTCTATACGCTTCACTCAACCTGTCCGATAACGTTACCACATCCCTAAACCGCCTCCGAACGTTGAATTCAGATCCCTCGAAGTCCAGTATATTGGTTTTCGTCGTAATTAGATATGACACATATGTATTACCTCCAGGAACAATCGAATTCGACGATTCAAGCTCTTTCTGTGGATTTGAAACCGTAATTTTCAAATATTCGGAGCTCGAAAGCTGTGACCTTGACAGTACCACCGATTGGCCTAAATCTTTCTTAGGGCTTTCGACGCCGTTGACTTCAATATCAGTACTATCTTCCAATGGATTGAAAACTACGTTGGAGTATGATGGAGATTCAATATATGAATTGGTGGGTTTGAGAGGTGGCGATGGTGGGGAGAGGAGTGGATCGGTGTGGGCGGTGGTGACGAGAGAGAGGGGGTGGTGAGATTCCGATAGAGTAGTCATGGCACTTCGGTAATTAGAAAAGGATTTTGAGGTCATTGTCAAAGAATCGTCGATGACGAGACTTTCCATCTCTTCTCTTGATGCGTAGAGATGGGCGGCTTCTTGGTTATCCGACCCCATCATCTTTATTGATCCAAACAAAGCCTAACGCTTCGTCTATTCAGATTGAAATCTGAATCGAACAACAAAATAAGAACATGAAGATTGATCTGTGTTAGGGCTTTGATAAGAGTGGTGGAAGAAGATAGTGAAAAGAGAAAACAGTTTGGGGTTGGTTGGTGAAGGTAATTATGGTGAAGGATAACTTGCGCCGGAGATGACTTTGTATTTAATGCCACTATGCCAAAGCTGGAAGAAGATAGAGGAAGGATGCAGAGGGAGAGAAAAAAAAGTTCACCAGTGGAGTATTTGTTTGGCACGTGTTTTTCAAGACGAGAGAAAAAGAAAAAAGAGAAGTGAGTGAATTGGATTCCTGTTGAATAGAGTCCGGAATTGAGGGTGTTTGGATTTGTCTTTGGTCACTGGTCAGCAAGCCAGCAAGGGCTTTTTTGTGTTGCATGTTTTTTCTTTTCTTGGAGAGAGTCTCAGAATATGTGTATAAATATATTATTTACATTTTCAATATTCATGAAAATTAGTACCGAAAATAAAAAATATTTCAATTTTTTTTCTTGTTTGTTAATTCAATAAGTACTATGGTGGGTTCTACAAATAACTATCTATTCTATTACATCTTGTATAATAAACATATAAATTTACCCTTAATATCATTAATTTCATTACTCCATTCCAAATATATGTACAGAAAGATTTTGTTAAAAAAAAATTAAAAAAAAACAATGACATTATATACTTAAACATAATATAAGAAAAAAAATAAAAATAAAAATTTAAAAAAAATAATTAAGAAAAAACAGTGATATCGTAAACTTAAATATAATACAAAAAAAAATCAAAAAAAAATTGGTGACATCGTATGTTTAAATATAATATAAGGAAAAAAATTAAAATCATAAATTTTTTTAAAAAAAATTAATAAAATTAAAAAACAAAAAACCTTGGTGGTGGCTAAATCTCATACTGACATCAAATACCGAAGGATAATTCAGCCATTAATCTCCTTAATACCGTTGATAAATCAAAAAAATAATACCACCTCCTATGTGATATAATACTGTAGTTAGCAGGTCAGTATTGCAACCCAAAAAATATTACTACACAAAAAAAGGGTAAGGCAAACAATGTATATGTACTATTTTTCCTAATTCCACCACCTTGATACAACCATTATCCTTAAACCAAACATGCCCTAAAGTCCTTCTTCAATAAATTCACTTATGTTAATTCAAACATTTTAACCCACAAAATGTTCGGTCGGAAAGTATTTATGTAAAATATATTTTTACCCCTTGTAAACCCAAATATAAATACCATACATGGGTTTGGATTGAACTAAGTTAGTACTTGGTAATTCATCATTTATGTTATGTTTGATATGTTAAAAAGATGGAAGGATGGAAAGTTAGAAGGATGGAAAATTTGATGAATAAATAAAACATCATGTTTGGTAAAAAATGAATGTAGGAAAGATGAAAAAATAAATGGATTAACTTTTCTTGCAACTCACTAAAATCAATTCCTCTAAAATCGGAAGGAAAGTGAATGAAAAGTTAATTATTTGTGTTGAGATATATCTTATTTGTCTATATATCTTTTTATATATACATATATTATGTATACATGATAAAATATGTATTTATATATATTTTAAAAATTAAAATTAAAAAAAATTCATCTTAATTATGGGTAAAATTTTTTGACTCAACACAATAACACAACTCGAACTCGACACGAATTTTATAACACAAATTTGATTATAATTCGACATGAATTTAAAAATGACTTGACACACGAACAAAAAATATAAACGATCATATTCAATTCAACCCGTCAAATTCAAAATCGGCCCTATCAACTCGTTTATTTAAAAATAAACACTTTATCTATTTTTTCGTTTGTATAATAACACAAAATTAATACAAAAACTAACCTGTTTAATGTGGATTCAATTAAGTGAAAATAGAATATTAGTGTTAAATTTTTTATTCAAAGTTTATGTGTGTCAACACGAACACGATATAAAAATAAATATATCAACTCGACACGATATAATTAATTAAATGAGTTGAGTTGGGTTTGACTAATATTCAGCATCAAATCGTAGTGACTTAACACGACTCGATTGTTACCCTTAATCTTAGCCAGCACAAAAAAAAAATTAATTATTTTTATTTTTCATCCACCCCACCAAACACAAAGGAAAAAAAATGTATTATTTTTATTTTCCTTCTTTGAAAGATATAAAGTGTATACCTTTTACTTTTCATTCTTCTTACTTTTTCTTTCTACCAAAGGGAGCATTTATACTCTATCCAAACAAAGTGTTACATGGAATAAGAGTGAATCTACAACTTTTTAATACTTGATACCTGAACCAAACAAAATATAAAGAGAATATAATTTAGATTTGTATTTTTTTTATCCTAATGGATGGATATGGAATGGATGAGTTTATCAAATCCGATCTCTCCACGATTTTTTTTGGAGAAAATTTGACAATATGTGTATGTAGTTTTACTATTTTATAACCTCAAAAGTAATTTAAGAGGTAATAGGAACGAGTTGTAAACATCTTGAATTTGAATTTTGGCAATTTCTTAGGGTTCAGATTATGAGAGATTTATTTCTCATGCATACCTTAGTCTCGGCTTAAATGATCTACCTTTGAGCATAAGTTGACTGGCCTAGACACTATTACGTAAAACTAACAAAAAAAACCGTTACTAAATTGTGGCACTATGGGATTAACGACTACTCTATGTGATGTAATGAATTAATAATATTATTAGTCATTTACACGTACCTGAAAGGCACTATGTAACCCAAAAAAAAATTGTAACCAGTTGCCTAGATTTGAAAAAGAATAGCTAAAAAACATTCTTACTAATTTTTCTTTAAAAATGACCAGAAATATATTATCGACCATATCCTTCATATTAATGAAATTATCATAAAAAATATACAAAAAAAACTCACTAAAATAATACCACATATACAAATACCTCAAAATAACATCACATATAATTTATCACCACTGTCACCTTCAACTCAATAACACAACATAATTATAAACTCAATTACTAAAATTTCAACTCGCTAAAAAAATAATGTATTACTCAATAAAAAACATGTGAGTTGAAAGAAAAATGAACAAAATCACATGATTTCCATCTTTATCTCTTTCAAAGAGAAAAATGCAGCATCATAACACAACATTTAAGAATTCAAAGGCTGCCTCCCAAAATTTATTAGCTCATCACAAATAAATAAATAAAAATAACATTATGACGCATGAATTTGTACCAAAAAATGCATAGAAATACAAAACGCACATCTTGCTCAAGCGAAAATTCCTGCTATGAAGCAACAGATAAAAAGAAACCCCTATAAAGTAATTTTTGCAAGAAAACAAAAGAGATCAAAAATTATTGTTCATACAATTCATCTCAAGTCTTGGTACCAATTGATTTACAATTATTCCAGCGGACATATCACCATAATAAAACACCACAACTCAGAGTTTCACTCAAAACTAAAATACTAAATATAACAAAAAAAAATTATGACATTTAAATTTAATCCCCTAAGTATAATTGATATCAAACGCACAATTTAATTTCAACGATAGCAAACTTTGAAATAAGAGTTACACGCATCATGTAATTTCAATTGAAATATAATTAAATTGATTTAATGCAACTTGAGAAATTGATCCCAAATTAATAGAGCCATAATACTATTCAGATAAAAATCAACATTTGATAAAACCGGAAACATAGTTTGACTCAAAATAATTAAGGATTCAATTTTGATAAAAACGAGCTTAGTTATGAGATAGAAAAATCAGCAAAAACCTGTGGATAAATATCATGATAGCGCAAATGATTAACTAAAAACAACCTGCAAAATTAAAACAAAATTTGAACGCATTAGACAAACAGTAGTAGATAGCNACTTTTGGTGTTCGGTGGGCTGTCGTGGATTTCATTAACAGTGTGTGTGTCTTTTGGGAGGAGGCGTTGGTTGGCTAGGAGGTTTCGATGGCACTAGTGGAAGGATAGTGAGTGGAGGTGTTCATTGGTTTGGGGTAAAGGGTTTGGCTTTGGAGGTATTCATTAGTTTCGAGGGGCTGTGGTGGGTTTCGGTAGCAATGGAAGGAGGGGAGAAAGAGATGGTTTCAGTGGTTTTCTCTAAGTGTGTGTGTATGTGTGAGAGGATGCTAGGCAAAGAGTGAGAGGTTGAATAAAGATACAAAAGGAAAGAGAGGATCGGAGTAGGGGTTTTCTGGGTTGGGGTTTTCGGGCGAGGGTATATGGGTTGAAGTGAGAGAGAAAAATTAGAGAACAAAAAAATAGAGAGAGATGGAGAAAAAAAATTAAAAAACATAAAGAGTAAGAAAATCGAACCTGGTAACGGGGTTTATGGCAGCGACGCTGAGAGGGAGAAACGTCTTCAAAGAGTCTTGAAATGAGACGTAGAGTGAGAGATACACATCTTTAGAGTTCTAAAATGAAAGACTTCAAGGATCAATTAGGATCATTAAATCAATAATCGTTAAGAAATCTAAACTGTGAAAAATTAAAAATAAAAAATTTAACTATTTTATTATATAGATTATATTGCCACCGTCACCTTTACTCTTACCTCCCATCGCCACCTATATTTCCACTTTGTCTTAATATTATTAAAAAATTATTTACTAATATGTTAGATATGTTACAAAAATATAANAAATCAATAATCGTTAAGAAATCTAAACTGTGAAAAATTAAAAATAAAAAAATTTAACTATTTTATTATATAGATTATATCGCCACCGTCACCTTTACTCTTACCTCCCACCGCCACCTATATTTCCACTTTATCTTAATATTATTAAAAAATTATTTACTAATATGTTAGATATGTTACAAAAATATAAATTTAAAGTTGTTGAAAAGGATGATGGAAATCTGTGGCCCCCCTTAGACCTATCAGTTTTTTGTAGGCTTAGAGACTGACCTTTGGAAGAAAATAATGTTATTATTCAAAATAACTTGAATTATTTAAATTCATTATATCATATTTTTATCAATTTAGATTTATCAATACTTGTGCTAATTGTCATTTTTTTTAATTTTATATGCATATATATTATCCAATTTAGAGATTAAATATATGAATATATTATCTAATAAAACTATGTTAAAATTCAAGTGCAATTTCTTAAAATCAATTTCAACTAAGTTAATCCAATCAATCACATATCAANGATTTAGATTTATCAATACTTGTGCTAATTGTCATTTTTTTTTAATTTTATATGCATATATATTATCCAATTTAGAGATTAAATATATGAATATATTAGCTAATAAAACTATGTTAAAATTCAAGTGCAATTTCTTAAAATCAATTTCAACTAAGTTAATCCAATCAATCACATATCAAAATTTTAACAAATTTGAATATACATGATAAAAATAAAGTTTATTGAATAATTGAATTGTATTCCAATAGAATTTTTCAAACGAATTTAAATTTAGATTTCACTCCATTGACACGCTTACAATTGAGTAAATTAAACCAGACTTTTTCATTGATTAAAAGACTCGTCAACACATGTATTGATTTATTAAAAGACTTGTCATCCCACACATATGTATTTGAATTTGAATTTTTGGGTTTTATTTGAATTATGTAGCATTTTTTGATTTATTATTAGATGGTATCACTTGCATTAAAAATTTAATCAAACTTTAGGCCAGCTAATCTCTATTTATGCTTAAATAACCCAAAATTTAATGCAAAACCTCTTCATTTAATACCCCAAAANCGAATTTAAATTTAGATTTCACTCCATTGACACGCTTACAATTGAGTAAATTAAATTAGACTTTTTCATTGATTAAAAGACTCGTCAACGCATGTATTGATTTATTAAACGACTTGTCATCCCACACATATGCATTTGAATTTGAATTTTTGGATTTTATTTGAATTATGTAGCATTTTTCGATTTATTATTAGATGGTATCACCTGCATTAAAAATTTAATCAAACTTTAGGCCAGCTAATCTCTGTTTATGCTTAAATAACCCAAAATTTAATGCAAAACCTCTTCATTTAATACCCCAAAAAACAAAAGCCCTAGTTCACTCAATTGACACGCTTACAATTGAGTAAATTAAATTAGACTTTTTCATTGATTAAAAGACTCGTCAACGCATGTATTGATTTATTAAACGACTTGTCATCCCACACATATGCATTTGAATTTGAATTTTTGGATTTTATTTGAATTATGTAGCATTTTTCGATTTATTATTAGATGGTATCACCTACATTAAAAATTTAGTCAAACTTTAGGCCAGCTAATCTCTGTTTATGCTTAAATAACCCAAAATTTAATGCAAAACCTCTTCATTTAATACCCAAAAAACAAAAGCCCTAGTTCACTCCATTGACACGCTTACAATTGAGTAAATTAAACCAGCCTTTTTCATTGATTAAAAGACTCGTCAACGCATGTATTGATTTATTAAAAGACTTGTCATCCCACACATACGCATTTGAATTTGAATTTTTGAGTTTTATTTGAATTATGTAGTATTTTTCAATTTATTATTAGATGGTATCACCTGCATTAAAAATTTAATCAAACTTTAGGCCAGCTAATCTCTGTTTATGCTTAAATAACCCAAAATTTAATGCAAAACCTCTTCATTTAATACCCCAAAAAACAAAAGCCCTAGTTCACTCAATTGACACGCTTACAATTGAGTAAATTAAACCAGTTTTTTTCATTGATTAAAAGACTCGTCAACGCATGTATTGATTTATTAAAAGACTTGTCATCCCACACATACACATACGCATTTGAATTTGAATTTTGAGTTTTATTTGAATTATGTAGTATTTTTCAATTTATTATTAGATGGTATCACCTGCATTAAAAATTTAATCAAACTTTAGGCCAGCTAATCTCTGTTTATGCTTAAACAACCCAAAATTTAATGTAAAACCTCTTCATTTAATACCCCAAAAAACAAAAGCCCTAGTTACAATTTTTGTCAAAAGCACGTGTTGAATAGAGAGAAACAAAAGCCCTAGACCCAACCGCCCTCCGACTCCTCCTAAAGTACAAAACTCGCCAGAGGGGAGCTCCCTCTGTCACCGTATCCAAACACAAGATTAGGTTTATCTTTCACCCACATACTTGCAGCAATTAGCATCTTCCTCCTTATTAAGCCGTCGCCCCATAAAGGAAAGGGGAGAGAGACCCTAGCTTACCTAACCCTAACCTTGGCAGTTGATCACTTGCAATGTCGTCGAAATTCGGATTGGCGGGTGGCATACCAGAGCGTCGAGTTAGACCCATATGGGACGCCATCGATTCTCGTCAGTTCAAGAATGCACTCAAGATCTCCACTTCCTTGCTCGCCAAATTTCCTAACTCTCCTTACGCTCTTGTAAGTCCAATTTTCACGTATTAATGTATGTGTTTGTGCTTTACATTGAGTGTGTTCTTAACAGGCAGCTAACTTGCAAATGGTTATCAGATCGATCATTTGTAATCTTTATCTTTTTCGATCTTTTGCGAGTTTTTTGCCGGAGTTTATGAGAATTCACTAGCTTAATATTCATAATGTCAAAAGTATTTGCATGGTGAATAATTCATATCATGGAGTATTCTTGGTTTTCTTGATCGAGAGGAAGATTTGAAATTGAATTTGATTTGACTGTTACATTACACTGTCTTTGATATTTCTTGCGAATATTGGTTACATTGATTATCAGGATTATATTTTCTTGGTGTTTTCACGGTAATTGGGGCATCGGTTTATAAGTATGAACAACCGTTTTAGCATGTCTGTAAATAATGTTGTGGAAAAGTTGCAGTGCCCTGTATGTTTGTATCTACAGGATGCTAGAGAAAAATACAACACTACATTTTCTCCTACAGAAGGGATTTCATTTTAATTTTCTTTGTAAATTGCCATGCAGGCACTTAAGGCCCTTATCTTGGAAAGGATGGGCAAAGCTGACGAAGCACTGTCTGTTTGTTTGAATGCCAAAGAGCTGTTGTATTCCAATGATTCCATTTTAATTGATGATCTCACACTCAGCACGTTGCAGATTGTTTTCCAGCGGCTTGATCACCGTCGGTGCATCTTGTGAAGCTTTATTTATTTTTCTTTTTATAATACATTTAATCATATAATTACTTAATTTTTTTACAATCACACCAGTGGATATGGCTACTGGTTGTTATGAGCATGCTTGTGGGAGATTTCCAAACAACTTGGAACTAATGATGGGCCTTTTTAACTGTTATGTTCGTGAATACTCATTCGTGAAGCAGCAACAGGTTGACAGTATCCCATAATCATCTTTTCTCCCTCTATTTTGTTATCTTTTAAATCTGTGTATACCAGTAGTGCAAGGAGTAGGCTAACATTTTTCTTTATGGTTTCTCACAGATAGCTATTAAAATGTATAAGATTGTTGGTGAAGAAAGGTTTTTGCTCTGGGCGGTTTGTAGCATTCAGTTGCAGGTTCTGATTGTTCTCCTTTCGATGTTTCTTAGTATTCTTACAATGCTTTATGCTGATTTTTCTTTTCACTCCTTATTTAGTTATGGTCTTTTACTGCTTGCTTCTTGAATTGATTATCCGTGATCACAGAACTTCTAAGTTGCTTTTGTATGGGCATTAGGACTCGGAAAGTGATGAGATTTGAGATTGAATCAGAATAGTGAAGTATTTATAATGGTAGGTGAACAGTTTCATGCTACTGATAGGTCAGCCCCTCGTGGTCAGACATTAAAATTGGATTGATAAGTCAGAGTTCAGTGATGCGAGTTGTGTACAGCACCATGACAAGCCTTTTTATTTGTGCCGTGTCTCATAAGTCGCACCTTTTCTGTTTTTGAGTTACAAGTCACAATATTGTTGCATGGGGCACAACTGATGATTGTGGTTGCTTATACTTGGGGGGTGCTTTCGGTATATGCTTCCGATGTCTAGGTAGCTTGTTGGTTTTATCACAGATAGATTTCACATAGTTTATTGGAGGATGAGGATAGGGACAAATCGCTTCTTATGAAATTACATGATACAATGAGGCAGTTAGGAGTTCCGTGGTACATGTCAGACATTTAATTTTTGAAATAAGACAAGCGAGGGAGATCATCTGATGAATCAAACTATTGCATATAAATTTAGCAATTTGTTTTGCATGATCTTCAGATGTTGAACTAGTTATACGTGTAACGTTGCTTACCTTGAAAACTTCCCATGTGAGCCAAAAAAATATTAAAGCTGTGGATTTTCCCGAAGAGTTTATACAAATAAGTTTATGATTACTTCATTGCGATATGAGCGTTGCTCTTTGAGTCACATTAACAGCTTATTTGCTGGTGGAAACCTAGAGACTGGGCTCGTTTATTTTACTAAAATGAGATGACGATTGAGTGTAGATGCAATTACTTTTAGAGAGTCAGGAGAGAGAGGGAATTGGCTTCAAAGGCTAAATTAATTTAGGGGCAATAGATTGTAGATGGAGATCATCATCTTTGTTTTTGCGCGGTGGCTTAGGTAGTCTCACAGGTAAGAATGGAAAAATAGAGAGGGGGTAGGCTCATTATTTTCCCATTATCCTGAAATGCGAACTCAAAACCTAATTTGTTGAAACATCCCTACTTAAATCATTTGAGTGGGGTGGATTTCAATCATCTTATAAATGGTCTAAGAATGACTCTTTTATCAAATAGGTCAAAGGGGCATCTTTCCTACCAGTCAAGTTATTGCTTTGTTTTTCCTTCTTTTATTTTTGGGAGGAAAAGAAAAAAAGTGGGGGGGGGGCTTACCTGTGGAATACTGAACAAGACCTTTAAAGAATAGTGAACAAGTTTTGCTGACACTCTCATGTTCATGCAATCCAAAACATGCCTGTCTTATTTCTCACAGAACCAAAATATGAAGGATAAAGAATAGTGATCTTCCTTATTTTCATTTGTCACGTAAAATTCTGTGTTTGTGTGAAAGCTGTTTCCGTATTCATGTAAATATGTCGTACACTTTTCCAGCTGCTTATTTTGTGGGTTCTGAGCTTTTGGTAGGTTTTTTGCGGCAGTGGGGGAGAGAAGCTGTTACTTTTAGCTGAAGGTTTGCTGAAGAAACATATTGCTTCTCAGAACTTGCATGAGCCAGAAGGTGAACTTTAAATTTTTCAGTCTCCGGCAGGCAGAGCTTTGTTTCATTATTTGTCGTAGTTGTACTATTTGCTAAATGATTGAAATTCCTTGCAGCTCTTATTGTCTACATTTCTCTATTGGAACAGCAATCCAAGTATGGGGATGCTTTGGAGGTTCTTTCTGGAAAGTTAGGTTCACTTATAATGATTGAAGTTGATAGACTACGCATACAGGTATTTTATGGAGCTTTCTTTTCTTATTTTCATTTGTTTTAGTTGCTTGTCTATTTATTTTCCTGTCATATTGTTATTTATGCGACATATGCATGCATGTCTGAGTTTTCTACCATTATAATCTTGCATGCTTCAATTAGAGTCCAATTTTTGGTGTGCCATCCCAGATGTTGCTAATACGTATTGCTAACTACAACTTCTGCTGCAACATATGTTGGAATGAGGTTATATCAAACATTGAACCAATTATCTTGATAATATTTTGTAGGTTGAGGAACATCCAAATTCCTGCTCGATCAGGATAAGTATATATCGTGTTATTCAATGCTATTTAACTCTCAGAGACAAGAATTCATATTCTGTAATTACTAAATATCACAAGATTGTCAAACCTAATCATTTGACAGAAGCTTAAGGAAGCCCTCAGAAATAGCCTTTGAAATTCCCAGTAAAAGATGAAATCCAAGCAAAGGACTTAATTTAGAGTGTTTTGTACTCCAACCTCATGGCAGTTTAGATTCTTTTATCAGTTTATGCTAAATGAATTTTATATCCCTTGAAAGCTGTTTCAAATGAGGAGTGACTGTTAGCTGGGCCCTCCATGGTATCCGTGATGGAAATTGGAACTTATTTGCCAAACTAATCAACCTGCTTAATGTTCTGAATTTAACTCCATTTTTTGGGCATAGAAAAATTTTATATGCTTCCACTATCGGATTATCATTGTTTGAACTCGATTTTGTTACATGTTGGCTGTTTTTATTTTGTAGCCAATGTTTGTTTTCTTATAATTTTTACTCTTTAACTTCAAGTTGACAGGGGAGGATTCTTGCTCGGGCAGGTGATTTTACTGCTGCCGCAGATATATTCCAGAAAGTCTTGGAATTATGGTATGCTTTTGGAAGTGGTAATATGAGTAATATTGTTGGAATATTCTGTTTTCTTAACAAGCATTTTATTCGGTTTTAATAGTTATTTAGCTATGTTTGGAAGTAATAAGCAAACAGGGTCAGTGATTGTGTTTCAATGTGTTTTGTTTGCTTTCCAGTGATTCATCTACAGCTACCATGGTTGGACCACAGTCCAGTCTTTATTTTTTTTCGTGGCATCACTCTTATATCTTTTGGCACTCACTAAAAAGATAATTTATTTTTGGCAATAAATTTCAAACTCTATGTTTGTCAAAAATGTTTTGGGTTTTTTTGTTAGGGGGTAAGGGGGTAGGTTGTATTTGTGGAAATTGTATTAGAGAAATGAATGTGGGTAATATACCTTTTGAATAGTTTAAGAAAAGCCATTAATTGTCGTGGTACCGGAGATTCCCCTGACTTGTAAATCCTGACATAATTTTAGAATTCTAGCTCTAACAGGTATCTCACCGGTGGCTTAGGTCCCCAGAAAGAGGCCTTCTCTCCCTTCCACCTAAGTTGCCCATGTAAGGTTCAAAGTCAATCAAAAGGAATCAAGTTTGTGAAAACGTGTATTGGGAGGCGCATCATTTTAACAAAATAGTGTATTGTGTTTCGTAACGTATTGTGTATGTAGNTTTTAGAATTCTAGCTCTAACAGGTATCTCACCGGTGGCTTAGGTCCCCAGAAAGAGGCCTTCTTTCCCTTCCACCTAAGTTGCCCATGTAAGGTTCAAAGTCAATCAAAAGGAATCAAGTTTGTGAAAACGTGTATCGGAAGGCGCATCATTTTAACAAAATAGTGTATTGTGTTTCGTAACGTATTGTGTATGTAGTTTTGTAAAAGATATTAAAAAATACATATACCATAGGCTATAACAAAATGTCATAATAACATTTCATTGCACCAAAAATTTCTCACATAACATACTTTAAAGAGACTACAAGGATCAAAACAAAAAATTAACAATCTAAGTATTGAAGTTTCTAACATAATTCATCAATATAAAAATTTAGAGAGTTCTTGTTCTAACATCTAAAATAGCCCAAGAAGAACACTTTTAACAATCAAACTATTTGCTTCTGCGATGGAACGAAGAGAAGACTTTTATTTTTTAAAACTATAGATGGTGAAACGATGTTGTTTCATTACCTAGTTTTGGAAGAACTAGTTTCAATTGTTTTGTTGGACGACTCATACTTATTGTCTTGTATCGGGTGTATCGTATCGTGTATTCAAACTAATACACTTGTGCGATACATATAATTTTCTTCATGAATCGAAATGTATCGCATATCGTACGAAACTAACAACTATAATAACAACTATGAAGGGAATAGTTAAGCTTCATAGGATTTTTTTATCTAGGNTGTGTATTACACGATACGATGCAAACTAATACACTTGTGCGATACATATAATTTTCTTCATGAATCGAAATGTATCGCNCGTGTATTCAAACTAATACACTTGTGCGATACATATAATTTTCTTCATGAATCGAAATGTATCGCATATCGTACGAAACTAACAACTATAATAACAACTATGAAGGGAATAGTTAAGCTTCATAGGATTTTTTTATCTAGGTGTTAGTAGTTCGCACCTTCACAGACATGTCTATTTTACCGAGCGTCTCTTCGAGACAGTGCCCAGATCGTTACAAACACTTACTAGATAAGGAATTAGGATTGTTATGGTTATGACCGCCATTCACCAGGGCTTCGGTTGCCCGTTTCCAAATCATTTTGAACTTTCAGCACAGGGCAAGTGCGTATGATGATATCAATGTGATTGTTAGAGATTTTCTCAAGAACAGCAATGCCTTGGATAATGTATGTTCAATAGTAGGTAGGTTGAAGCTAGTCATTCTAAGAGAACCATTTAACTCTAGCACAAAAATATTTGAAGATTTATCTTGATACTTCTACTGCAAGGCTTTTAGTCTGCTTGATCCAATCATCTATTTCTCTGTCTGATAATTTAGGTTACTTTTTCATGTTTTTGTTTAACCATTACTGATTTNACCGCTGCTTGATCCAATCATCTATTTCTCTCTGTCTGATAATTTAGGTTACTTTTTCATGTTTTTGTTTAACCATTACTGATTTCCTTTTGTTTGTCATTGGTTTGGCAGTCCTGATGATTGGGAGTGTTTCCAACAGTACCTGGGTTGTTTGCTAGAGGATAACAGTAGCTGGTGCAAGGCATCTAACAGTGATCCAGTTCATCCACCAAATGTTGTGGGCTGCAAGCCTTTGCACTTAACTGATGATGTAGTGCGTATCCGTAACACTTGCATCATGCGAACTGTTATTTCAGACATTGCTTTGTTACTGTATTTTTTTTTGGCATTTGAATTATGCAACGTATATGTGCAGTTTGATTCTCGTTTATCAACTGCGTCGGCTATTGTACAAAAGTTACTGGCTGAAGGTAGTAATGATTCTATAAGAGGTCCATACTTGGCAAATCTTGAAATTGAAAGGAGGAAGCTTCTATTTGGAAAGGGGGATGCTGACAATTTAATGGAGGCTCTTATGCAATATTTTGTCAGGTATTTTAAATTTGTAGTTTTCTTCTTGTCATTTTCTTTTGCTTCTTTTTTGTTTTTAATATTTTCCAATTCTCCTAGTGATTGCAATTTATTCGTTTTGGTGGTTAGATTACATGGGGTCAGCTCTAGCTTATGATTGTAGCTGTGAATGGTTCAACTATTAAAATTCTGACACATTGTGAACTTCTTCCCTGTCTATACTTCCTACCCATTGCCTTTCTTCACTGTTAATAAGCAAGCAAGTTGATGCACCATATGCAATGTTTTTGGCCGTTTTGCTCAATTTTATTGGGATGTTATGAAGAGTCTTTATGTTATGGTGTTTCTGTTGTGTTAGTGTGTCTGTTCTTGGCAGTAGGTATGAATATTTTTTAGTTCCTCTTTATATTGTGCTCAGTTTACTCTTCCCTCTCTCCTGCTCCAAGTCTTCTCCACAATTTTTTTATGTCAATCAAGTTGATGCAGTGCATATATGTACATATGTATGTGTGTGTGTGTGAGTGTTTGTGTGTTTATCATATTGTTACATCTGGAGTTATGACAAACCTGTTGCTGTTATAATTTCAATTTTATTAATTCATCAATATTAGGCAGGGGGATCATGTTATGTCAATTTGTGTTCTGAATAATTCCTCTGCTTGTGTTGTGCTCAATATACCATGTGATGCAGCCTCATTCTATCATTGAACTTTTCAATTTTGATACAGGTTTGGTCACTTGGCTTGCTTCACTTCTGATGTTGAGGTGTTTCTTGAAATTTTAACTCGTGATAAACAGAACGATTTTTTGGAGAAGTTAGTGATAAACTGGGAATCTCTCACCACAGTGCCAACAAAAGTTCTTGGGCAGTTCATTACACTTTTTAAAATCCGGGAAGTGGTTGGCAACATGTTCACTCTCCCTTTGGGTGGTATGCCTTCTTTATTCTTTCATTATATGGGTCTCACTTCGTATGGTTGTTTGATATTGGCGAGAAAATTCATGTTGCACCCCCTTCATTTGGTAGCTCACTGGTCAACACTATTGCAACTTGTTAGATCTGGAGAGAGACTTTTTATGAGCAACACGAAGAGCTCCAGTCCCTCTGGAAATAGGCAAACACACCATTAAACTGAGACAACTAAAAAACCTATGTCCTATTGCTAGGTGATAATTGAACCTATGAACTATATTGGGAGAGCATTTTTTTGGAACAACTTTAGTTCTTGGGATTCGACAAAAAATTTTGAAGGGAGGGGTTCTCTTTTGATGATTTCAGGTCTTGGGAAAACTTGCAAATGGGATTGCCTCTATGCGTAAGATAGATGACATTGGACTGTAAGGTTCCCCTAATGAAGCAAGCATAAAAATACCACATGTAACCAGAAGACGACATGCAGTTGTTGCGAAGTGGAGGGTTGAGAATGCTTTGCAACAATGCTTGTGATGTGTGCAGACATTTCATACCCAGCCATTTAAATACCTTCCACGAAGAGTTGGGTATCCCCCGTCTAGTTATTCTCGCTTTAGCCATTTTCTTAGTAACAGAAAGTTGTACTTTTGAGTTGGCTTACTATCAAGTGCTCCGTTGATTTGATGTTACAGTAATGTTAAATCTAGTGCCTCTATTGTTCTCAGGTATTGGCCCCTAGAGTAACTACTTTGTGTTTCTTTACCAGACCTCGAGAACTTTGCTGTGCAAATGGTAGAGATGTATTGTGAGAACCTTCCTCTTTCAAAGGACTTGGATGTGCAGGAGAGTATGCATGGTGAAGAGCTTCTGTCCATGGTCTGCAATGTGTTGGTTCAGGTACTTTATGCTGTCTCTTCAAATTTATATTTTTGTGTTAATTTTATTCTTTTATTGATCTCCTTGCAATGGATTTGTAAAAAATAATTCCTTAGAAATGTAATGTCATAAAGTTCTGGACTATGTACTTGCAGTTTTCCAGATTTCACCTTTGCATTACTTTGGATACAATACAGGGTATATAGATTCTTATTTATGATTGTACATGCATTTATTGGCGGGGGTTATAATTGTTTTGTTCTGCAGTTAGGTGCCTTAGTATTTTTTTTCCCTTAGAAGTTGTATAATTATATTTTTATCTTCTGGAAGGAAGTTTGTTGTTATCTTCATGGCTAACATTGACATATGTTTGCTTTCTGGCCATAGTTATTCTGGCGTACAAGGCATCTTGGGTATTTGATGGAGTCGATTATGATTTTGGAGTTTGGCTTGACTATCCGGAGGTTAGAAGTGTTTTGTTGCTTCTAAATAACCGCTTTTACAATGATTGATTCCTATTTTGTTGGTTGCAAGATTTGTTGTTTGTACATACATTTAGTTTTTTGCCGATTTGGAACTTACCCGACATATTTACTGATTTTTGTTGTTTGTACCATCCATTTGTTATGTTTGTTTGTCGGAGTCTACTTCAACTGAAGTTTATTACCAGTTATGGTGTTGTTTTGCTGCTTTACTCTCTCTCTCTCTATGGGACTTGCCTTTTCCCAGGGTCATGCCTGTCTTCTTTTCCTCCTCCTACCAACCCAAACCAACGCTCCTCCCCCCCCAAAATAAAATAAAATAAAAACATATAAAGTAAGATAATAAGCATGCATGCTCAGAGTCCAATGTTATCTGCTTGGGCTAAGGAAAGGTCATCCATATTATCTCAGGAAAGAAAATTTGAAGCTTGATTCAAATGATATGGATATTGCTTCATGTGACAGCTAGATTGTATGTAAATCGCAGGATTGGGCATCACAAATTACAAAAAGATCAATCCGTTTTTCGTTTTAGTTTATGGCGAATGGGTGGAAATGTGGCGCATGTGCCGGTTGATAGCTGGGGTATCTATTCTCTTTTGGTCTAAAGATTCATGCTGATAGGCTTTGTCCAATAAAAAAAGGGGTCATTATCCAGGGATGGATGGATTGAGTATAGATCTAAGGTGGCTCCATTGGATTTAGTTGTCAAATTTATAGGTCGTGAGGATCCTGGTAGGACCTCGACATGAACTTGAGATCATTACAGACACTTAGACCACGATATTGTTATAGCATCCAACTCAAAACTAATTAGTAATAAGTGGAGTGGCTTCTCAAGCACATAAACTGACCTTGGTTTGTCTTAACCGTTGGATGTGGGATACAACATTTGTTCACAACCTCTCTCATGTGGGACCCGGGTTCGCACTAGGGGCTAATAAACAAACCCACAAACATGCATACTGGGAAATTTAAATGGGCAAGAAACTTGTCCCCCCGGCCATATAAAGCCTAGTTCTGATATTATGTTAGATAGTTTAACTCAATCAATTGGCAATGAGTGGAGTGGCTTCTCATCCATAAACCAACCTTGGATGGTCCTTACCATGCGATGTGGGATACAAGATCTCTTCACTGATATAACCTGAAGTCTTAGTATGGTCCCTCACTAGGTTGAAGGAGCTCCATAGTCAATGCACCTTGTTGCAGTCACCAAAAAATTCTCTGCACAGACCTGGGTAATGGATACTGAATACGTAACAGAGCTCAAATTGCACAAGCATATGAGGACCTCAATAATCTTTCACTCCATGTTGTCTAGATCAAGGGCAATCCACAGCTTGTTTTGCCTTTTGCAAGGTAGTGACGTTGCGGATCCTTACAGATGGCTAGTAATGAAGGCCATATGCCATCAAACTGTTGGGTAGATAAACACACTATGGAAGGTGACTTTGACAGATGTAGGAAAAGAGAAAAACTGCAAAAACATTTGTCCAACAAAAATGGGCCTATTCTTGTGATGCAAGTGTATTTGCAGCAGAAGAGAGTTTCTTTATTGATTTCTTAATAAATGCTCCAAGACGAAATGAAGTGGCTTCTTCTTCATTACCTTTGAACATGTGCTTTATTTCATCTGATTTTGTCATACATCTCCCTCTTGTAATTTGGTTCTTCAGTGATACTCAATCACACTCCCTGTTCTAGAAAGTTACTTAGAAAGTATGACTGCGATTTTGCTTTTAGTGGAAACAAATATGTCTTGGAGATATTCCTTATTATCTTTTTTTTTGATGGCTTGTTGTGATTGCCTATTTGTTATACTGAGTTGAAAGAATCCTCTCCAAGTTGCATATTGTATTGTGGTTAGTGTATTGCTACCAATCAAATTGGTGTTGCTGTTAATTTGTGAATATTTACTTTTCTTCATAGTGGCCTTGTTCTGAAAGTCATTAATTGTTTTTTTTTTCAGGTAAATAGAGGTCATTAATTGTTAGTGTGCCTGAAAGTTACTTGTTTTGTGGGATAACATGTGCGTATATGGTCATGATTGGCAGATATGTGTGGCAGTACAAGATTTCATTGTTGCACTTGTATTCTCACTGGGGTGCTCTTTCATTAGCGTGTGAACGGTAAAGTCAATCTCTTAGTGGTTATTAAATTTCTAGTGGATGGTAAAACTTTGTTTTAGTCTACTGTTTTGGGTTTCATATTGATTTTTTGAATTTATTAGTAGTTCATGTTTTTAGAAGTCTTTATCATGCTTCTTACTGCTGTTTACGCATGATTACAACTCTTCTTCGCGTGTATAGGTATAAATCTTTGGATGTGAAGAATATCTTGCTGGAAACTGTATCGCACCAAATTTTGCCCCAGATGTTGTTATCTCCACTTTGGGCAGATTTAAATGATCTATTGACGGATTATCTGAAATTCATGGATGATCACTTCAGAGAATCTGCAGATCTTACATTTCTTGCGTATCGTCATCGGAATTATTCGAAAGTACGTATGATATTTGTACCTGATTATTTCTGGTGAACTTTTTGATGGCATATTATACCTTTAATTGTGTGCTACATTTTTCTAAACTCATGGTTACTCTTGAACTTGTTTGTTTGTGTCTAATCTATTTATCTTTTTGCCTAATGGATTTATTTGGTAAGACATGAATGTCCATCATCTCCCGTGCTTTCAGATGCTCACTTTTTATGAGGACTGCTAAGGTAAAGGGAATGATGACCTTGGACATAGTAGATATGGGTCTCCTTTGCCATTAATACTAACATGCAATGTTTCCTGTTAGATTATACTATTTGTATGCACAAAAAGTGTATCCAACATGACTTTCTCTAATCAAAAAATGGTGTATCAATATTAACTACTTGTGCAAAGATTGTTGAATTAATTTTCAACTGTGTAGGGTGTAGGGGCTGAGCTGAGGTTTCACTCCAGAAGGGGCAAAACATTAAATCAAACATTTATGAATTAATGTTCTAAGTTTAAGCATAAGAAATAGATTAAGATTTAAGATCAAATTACTATATGACAAATAAAACCTATGTCAAGAAACTTATATTAAGATGCAATTTATGTGTTCTAAATTCCTCCAAATATTTGCTTCACATCCAGTTCTTTGGTATTATTTTATAATATTTGGAGGGAGAAACTTGCTTATTCAGTAGAGTAAGTTGCAAAGATTGTTTGTCTTTTGGCATGATGATCAATAGCTTCATCACATGATTAATGTTTCCATGTGTCATTTTCACTTACCTCTTGTGATGATTTTAGAAATTTATCTTTAGAGCTGGTAATACTCTTAGGGCATGTTTGGTTCTGGTACAAATAAAGGATGGGATTGGGTAATTAGTTCCTCTCCAATCCATAAATTGGTGTTAACAAGAACACTATTTAATTTTATCCTTGTATAACAAGTTTGGATCAAGTTGGGCTAATATATATATTTTTTTGGTCAGGAGGTTGGGCTAATATAGAAATCTATAATTATAATACCAAATTTATATTTGGATTAAGTAATAGTGTATGATATTAAATTAAAAATGACAGAACAAATATTGAGGTAAGAATTTATATAATGTGTAACTTTTATATGTAGATGTGACTTTATGTTTGCAAGGATAATAAAATCATTGCATTTTTAATATTTAACTTGTTAAAAATAATATCACCTACTATATGGTATTCATTACTACTTAATATTTGGTGTTAAATGGCAATAGTAAACCAGGTCGGGATTAATTAAAATTAATATTGGGTCACTATAATATCATCCAAACTTAGTATTACATTATTACCGGATTAAATTATTTCAATCCACCCCCTTTAAGAACCAAACATACCTTAAGGATTGACAAAGTGAGAAAGATGGCAGGATAATTCTCTCCAAACAACATGACCATCTGAACTGGGTGACTTGCATTGTATAAGCTTGCAAAAAGCGGTATCATGCGCCTTGCTTCTTGCTTCTTACTCAATCCTTTCAGAGTTTTGACCTGCCTAACTCGCCCTGACTAAATTCTCTCTATTCAACATTGCTTTTTTGAGTGAGTGGGTTGTGTTATAAAATATGCTTTTCAAAGTTCTTTGTGGTTCTAAATTAACCACCTGTTTGCTGATTTCCTTTTTTCCCACCGGCACCTGGCAAAGATGATTTTAGGAGGGTCAAAAAATTTTCTATCGGTTTTTTTAGTGTTTTTTTGGGGATGAGGAACAATACGATCCTGAGTAGTAACAGCAAGGATGGATCCCCGATTACCAGATCCAATGTGGCTTTAATAAACTGGAGGTTGGCTATTGGGATCATTGGCCTTCAGAGTTTGGTCATATAGGGGAAGCAAAGGGTGATGTGCACCACATCTTTTATGTTATCTCTTCTGTTGGGCTAAATCTGCAACCTTCAAATATTTTTGCGGCCTGGTTGGGGGGGATGCAGAAAGGCAGAGATTGGTAAAGGACTTCTGCATTGATTGTGCTTGATTTGGTTTTCAAATCACACAAAGGGGATATAGAAATTGACAGAACTTTGAAATTGAAATTGACGATTTAAATAGGGACATACGGACTCATATTTCACTCTCCCGAGGTCATCAATGGATTTATTTAGTTACTTAGTCTTCTCACATAAAATTATGATGAGGTTTTGAACTGTAATCAGGCCCTGTTGTTTGTCTTGAATACTGTCTGGAAGAAAGAGGGTGGTCCCTCACTATGAGTTGAAGCCCCATGTGTCAAATGCTTCTCAAAGGAAAAGAGGTTCTCCCTCAATAAATAAAAAAATGGAGCTGCTTGTTGAAAAGCTTCTCACTATTGTGTACCCTGTCTTTCTAGCTGTTGAAAATTTGTTTGTGGGTTGGATTGGCTCTCAAAGGAGCATAGCATTTCGAAAACGGACCATTTTATTTTTTCAAGGTGTTTTCAATAACCAAAATTTGAGCATGTTGAAATGGGTGCTTCCCCTCACAACAATTCCTCTATTACGAATGGAACAAGAAGGAGGAGATATGTCTCAACTAATTATTTTGGGAATTTTTAAATTCTTAAAAAAGCTTTTTAGTGTTAACACTGGGTCAGGTTCATGTAGGAGATACTAGGTTTTGTTTTTGTGTTAACTCTTCTTACCGTTTAGTGCATTTAAATTTTTGTTCTGGCATGAAGGCTGCATTGAAAATTTTTGGAAAAGATTCAAACCATAGTATCTTTAATATATGTTCATTCCAGGTAATTGAGTTTGTTCAATTCAAAGAACGACTGCAACGTTCCAGTCAGTACTTAATGGCAAAGATTGAAGCCCCCATTCTGCAGCTGAAGCAGAATGCGGATAACATTGAAGAAGAGCAGGTATGTCCCCGCTTATTTGAGACTATAGATTGAAATTCTTCTGTTATTTATGTGTAGGGGAAGTAGTGAAAGTGTGGAGCAGCTTTTGCTCAACTTTGGCTTGAGTTGGGTGTTTTCGAGAGCAGGTGTTTCGTTATTGGAAGCAAGTTATGGTGTGTTTGGGAAAGGATGTAGAGTATCTATTTTGTGGGAATGTGTGTTTATGGTAATTTTGTGGGTGGTGTGGTTGGAAAGGAATAACAGAATTTTGGAAGGAAAAGAAGAAAATGTGGAGTTTATGTGTGCTAGAGCAAAGTTTTTGATTTCCTTTTGGGCTTCGACTACAAAAGAGTTATATGTATGTTTTTATTTTCTTAGTATTGACTGGATAGCTGCATCCTGCATGTAACTATTGAGCTGGTCATGCGTGACAGGGATGTAATGATGTAATATTTTTCTTCTCTTTTTGAATGATCATAGGGTGGATTTCTTGACATTCTTGTTCACCCCTTTTTCAATAAAGGAAGTTTTGTTTCCTATAAAAAAATCTGTCGTATTTTTGTAGCTCTATTTGTGTTCCTAAAGTTAGATTATAAATTGTCCTTTTAGGGTATTTTTGAAAGCTTGAAATATGGAATTCACTTTATCGAGCTCTCAAGTGAGATCGGAAGCAAATCGTTGACCTTCAATGAAGATTTGCAGTTACGACCTTGGTGGGCGCCTACTTATGATAAAAATTATCTATTAGGTCAGTATGATATGCGACTTGTTCCAATTATTATCATGATCTTAGTCATGAAGATTTCTCGAGTTACATTTCTTATGTTAGGCTATGAAGTTTCTTAAAGATGTACTGGAGAAGTGTGTAATGTTGTCTGGTAAAGGTGTTTATTCTAGTATGAAATTACTAAATGCAATAATGACGATCTTATGATCTTTCTATTTTCCAGTAAAAGATTTTTTGGACTAAATTCGCATTTCATCCTTGTTTGCAGGACCATTTGAAGGAGTGTCATATCGTCCTAGAGAAAACTTGGTATGGAAGTTTAGCTAGCTCCTAGCTTTATAGTGAACATTTTATTTCTTGGGAAATGATGTAGTAGAAAAACACTTCTCTATTGATCCCTTGGTAATGATGGTAATTTAGTGATTGTTTGAAGATGTGGGCATCTGGGTTATAAAGACAGGGCTGTAAGCTCATCTCATTTACAATTTGTCCAACCTTGTTTTTACAAAGAAGGGGTTTGCACTCTTTTGGACGACTCTATGGAAATCACTTTATAAATTTTACCTGGGAAAAGTCTTCTTTTTAATGTACTGCAATCAGGCCACTGTGAACTTTCTCTAACATGTTTCTCTGAGCGCTCCAAGGGTCTCTAGCATAATTGACTACACTTATATATGATCATTTTCATACATTTCTGATGGCATGTTTAGTGAAGTGTTTCTACTATTGAAATGCCTGAAGTTATTGATATTGCTTGGGTGTTGTCTACCAAAGTTGTAAAACTAGTTAGAAAATATCTGAATTATTGAAACAAATGGAACTTTCTATATGTTTTTGATTCTTAATCAACTTTGGATAGTTGCTAGTTGCTTTGAAGTTTTTCAACATTACAAAATTCTTTTTTAATGATTGTTTGACCTTGATTCTTTTAACTTCTCCCCATATTCTCCTTTCGAAATGGGTGTCTGTATGACTGATGCATTGTGCAGTCCTTTATTTTTCCATTGCCACCATAAGTTTATTGGAAATTCATCACCCTATTATTGTGTGTTATCTATTATGGCAGCATAACCATATTAAACAAACAGAAGCACGTATACCAAAAACTATTGAGAAGAGGTCTCTTCTTCCACGAATGATCTATTTGTCAGTACAGTGTGCTTTGTCATCGATCAAGGAAAATATTGGTGCAAATGGTTCTGTGTTTGACTCTAAAATCTCCTCAGAGCTGAAGATTTTACTTGAACGATATGCAAACATCTTGGGATTTCCTTTTCTTGATGCAATTGAACTAGTTTTTGGGGTTTCAAGTGGCCAGAAGTCTCCAGAGGTATGATTTCACAATTGATTTGACTCTATACCGACTTTTTTTTTTGTTTTGGTTACATGTGAATTGCTTAACCTTATTATATTGTTCTGCAGTTGAAAAAACAGTAATTTTCAGGAATGGTTTTAAATCTTGTACCTTCCAGGTTGAAGGAATACTAGATATCACCTGAGCTAGATGGTGTTGAACATTAATTACAACCCACTCCCCTTTCACTTCTCACAGTGATTGAAAATATTTAAGGGGGATTGTGGAATGATGGTCTGAAGTGAGGAGCACATGCACAGCATGCCATGTGTCAACTCCTAATCATAAATTGTATAAATATATGATGAGCATGTGCATAACACATGTCCTGTGTTTATTACCTAGATGAAAAGTGATGTGTATGGAATGTTGGTTCTCCTTGAGAACTGACCATTAGGATGACAAATTTGCAATGAGAAGCCTTTTTATTTCTATTTTATGAAAGTGAACTATATGGATATCAGTGTATTATTTATATATATGGAAATGTGTACTACTATACATAAGATTATGATTAGACTTGAGGAAAGGAGCAAATCAGGGCAGGAAAAAAAAAAAAAAAAAAATTGCAAAACAAACGCTACTTAAAAAAAGTACTTGAAAAACAGAAAGTAATAAGTTACTTGAAAAAACGTTGTCAAGCAGTAAAATTGTTTTTCTTCACTAAGTGCTTGCTTTCAGTTATTTTCCTGATTCATGTACATGTAAAGTGGATGCAGTATCCCTGGTGAACATGTCAAATGTACATTAGATAGCTTACTGTCTACTTTGGATGTTGGGTTTTGAAGAACCTGACACCCTGGGATCCTGCCAAATTTGTAATTTGTGCGGGGGATACCTAAATAATGCTTAACTGACGTCGTTGTGTTTGTGTCATGGATGTGCAATATAATGCAGTTGCGTGTAAATGAAGGGAAGTTTGACAGATGCTATCTTCTATGGTTGGTTGGTATATTCCTATATTGGAACCAACCAATCTTTGTGTGTGAACTGTAGTATTTTTGGAAATTAGCTTCGTGCTAAATGATGTTTTTTACTTTGAGCAGGTTTTGAGTTCAGATCTGATTGACTGGATGAATTTTGTTGTACTTTTGAATGCATGGAACTTGAATTCCCATGAGCTTGGCTTCTCAGGTAGAGATGCAGCTAAACCTGGTACTTGGCACCTTGTGAATTCTTTGCTAGAGAAGTATATCCTGGAGAAGATCAGATCAATGCAACCCCTAGTTTCTTCTCCCGGAAGTGATCTTCCTGTTTTGGTGCAATTAGTTACAGAACCCTTGGCTTGGCATGGTCTTGTAATCCAATCGTGTGTCCGGTCAACTGTACCTTCTGGGAAAAAGAAGAAGAAAGGTGGATCTGCAGACTGTCAACCGTCTAATGAAATTCAAGACTCAATCCGGTCTCTATGCGGTATACTAGAGGATGTTACAAAATGGCTAAGTGAGCAAATCAATAAGCCAGTTGAGGAGAATTTGGAAATCATACTTTCCTCACTCCAAGGTGAAAAACAGGGTGAAGGGCCCGGGAAGGTCTTCCAAGTTCTGGAAACTAAAATCTCATCGATGAATGGTTTAGACGTGGGTGATCGGATTGCCCAAGCATTACAATGTTGGAATTCTGCTGATGTTGCTAGGAAAGTCATAACTGGGCAAGGTATGGTACTGACTGAGTTTCTCAGAATTTGCAAATCAAAAATAAAATTGATGCAGGCACTGAAACCACATGTATAGGACAAGTTTGAAAGGCTGCTAGTTGGAAAACAGTTTTGTATCTGTGATTTGATACGAGGATGCCTCAAATGTGATGATCTTTAGCTGAGAGTGAAACTTTTGTACCACTTTTAGCTACCTTGTCTGCTAAGGGAGTTGAAAAAGACCGCTCACGCTGGAATCCTAAGCTACGCGTGTTTGGTTTTTGAAGTTCTTTAGCAGAAGTTCAGGGTCAGATAGGTACAGGCGCCTTTGTAATTTGTGTGCTGCGATTTTGTGATTTTTAATTTTTTTTTCCCCTTAGAATTAGCCTGTTCGACAGTGTACAATAAATAAACACAAAATTCTTCATGGAGTATGACTATAGGCTTGTAACATTGATTTTTGTATACATAAATTTTGGCAATGTATGATCAATTTCATCATTTTGAGGTTGGTGCTGCTGTTTCTGGCTCCTGAAAGGCCTCATAGTAATCAGTTGTTGTGCATGTGTGTATTTCTGCCTTGGTCATCATCAGCATTCTTGCACATGAAGCTTCTTCATTTCTAGTGAGTCGGCTTGTGAGAAAATCGTTGTGCATTTGTGTGTTTAATGAATGATTTTTAACCCAGGAAGCTATTCACCTATCTACTTTACTCGAAATTTTGGGCATACTTGAGTCTTGAACCCCTGAAATTTAATTAGAAATAATTTTTTAGAATGATACTTTTGTTCAGTAGTCTGAAGAAAGAATTCCCGGTAAAAATTGGGAATATCGGACCAATATTGTATAGTCGGGTAAATTACGAGATTAAATTGAAGAAGATTGTAACCCAGCCCAATTCCACATTTCACAAGACATAACTAAAAGCCGAATAACAATTATTCAAACCTTATTCTATATTTGGTTAGTTTTTTATTTTGATACTTAAAAAAGGGGCTGGGACAAGAAAGAGTGTCCAGCGACCACTCTCACCAGTGGGATCATAAGGCTCCTGACTGCGCTTGGAACACCCTCTCAGGACCAGATCTAGCTAATCTAGTATAACGGTCAACCACCAAACCCCAATGAAAATTCCAAGACTCGAACTCTCAACTTTAAAGTGAGGAGTAAAACCGGTACCCTACTAGACTACCATACTTTGTGATTATATTTGGTTAGTTTATGATGAAGGAGAAAGATAAAAAAATTTTGATACCCCGTCGATGGATGGAGGTTATTCCTATTGAAAAAGTATATTGGAAACATTGAGTGGCTAGAAGGATTAAATTCATTTGGTTAGTTTATGATGAAGGAGAAAGATATAAAATTTTTGATCCTCCGTCGATGGATGGAGGTTATTCCTATGGAAAAAGTATATTGGAGATATTGAGTGGCTAGAAGGCTTGAATTCAAGTCGTCTTTGCCTCCTCAAATGTCTCCTACAAAACTTGAACCTTCTATCTCTTTGTGGAGAGGTGAGAGACTTACCACTTGAACTAAACGCAAGCCCAAGGTCATTGTGTATCTATAATCTATCATATAAAATGTGATAAATTTTAATAAATACACCATTCAACGGTCTTAAATAAACTTATCCAACAACCACCAACATCTCTTTTAAAATCATTCAAATTGAATTTTCTCCTCTCCCAAATTTATTACTTCTTACTTACGTTACACTATCATTCGGGTACAAGTTACTCCTAATAATTTATAAAGTAAAGAATTTTTCGCATTTTAAATCTTGAAAGATTTAAATTTTTTATTTTGCACTTTTAAAAATTAATTTTTTATATTGCAACCTCAATGTATTAAAAATGTTGCAATGTGATATTTTTGTTAGTTTTCGTTATTTTTTTCATCAAAAGTCAACTTATTAACAATGATAGAAAAAATAATGAAAGGTTAATAGAAGGGTCAAATTGTAACACTTTTGATACATTGAAAGTGTAATGTGAAAAATTTAATCTTTGAGGGTACAAAATAAAAAAGTTAATTTACTCTAAAGTAAATTTGAGACACAAATTGACAAATTCAGATATGCATCATTACATTTTTCATCAATTTTTTTCAATAGTAAATCAACTACTATGAATTTTAGGTCTCTTAGTAATACAGGAAAATTAAAAAAAAGTAATAGTGGGGGATTTTCACTATAAAATAGTCTTCATTTTAGTATTAATTCCATACTAATCAGTGCCTTGATTGAAGCTAATCCCTTGGCATGGCATGACAACCAACCAATTATTAAAGCTTAAAGTTGTTTGAGTAGAAGTTTTATGCTTTCAACTTTATCTGACTTAATATTCTTTTCAATCATTCACCCTGCTTGAAGGAGGGCATTAGTTACTAACAATGATATGTGTATCAAAATTTTTTATTAATTTTTTTATCTTAAGTGATGTGATATAATTTTTATTATTAAATAAATAAGTTTTATTAATATTTAATGATATAAATTGTGCCACGTTACTCGGTAGTAATGGAGGGAGGGAGGGCAGGAGAGGTTTGGGCCCACCTTGAATTTTTTTTTTCTTATATATGTTTTATTTATTTTTTTGGATATATTTAATTGTGTTCACTCTAATAATTTAGGAAAAAAAAAATATTAGTGGGACTTAATTTTTTGACTTAATAATTAAATAATATTAAAAAAATATAATAAATTAGATTTCATTAACAATATGTGTGTGTGTGTGTAATTATAACTATGTATGTATATTTTTGTTATAGAAGACAAGGGAAAGAAAAAAAAACGAGATCGACAAGGAGAATATATACGTTAGGGGTTTTGAAGAGAAGACTAATTAGAGCTCTAATAAGATTGTAAAATATTTCGGGGTATAATTATCATATTATAAATATTATTAAAGATGATTTTGTTGAGCGCTTTCAATTTTTAGAATTAAGTAGAAGATCTCCTACTTAATATTGTAGTATATTTTTAAAGAGCACTTAACATATTAAGAGAGTTTAAATTTTGATTATCAAACGGACTTAATTAATAAGTGTTGAATATATTTATTTTAAGTGCTAAATTTAAGTTAACAAACACACACTAAGAGGGATACCCGTTAAAATATATTAAAATATTTTAACAGTAATAAAAAATATTAAAATAACATCCCATTTTACCATCTATCATTTAAATAGATTTATAATTCAAAGATACTAAATTCCTGTTTAAAATTACAAATNATTTTGATACTTAAAAAAGGGGCTGGGGCAAGAAAGAGTGTCCAGCGACCACCCCGATAGGCTCTCACCAGTGGGATCATAAGGCTCCTGACCGCGCTTGGAACACCCTCTCAGGACCAGATCTAGCTAATCTAGTATAACGGTCAACCACCAAACCCCAATGAAAACTCTAAGACTCGAACTCTCAACTTTAAAGTGATGAGTAAAACCGGTACCCTACTAGACTACCATACTTTGTGATTATATTTGGTTAGTTTATGATGAAGGAGAAAGATAAAAAAATTTTGATACCCCGTCGATGGATGGAGGTTATTCCTATTGAAAAAGTATATTGGAAACAGTGAGTGGCTAGAAGGATTAAATTCATTTGGTTAGTTTATGATNATTTTCCTGATTCATGTACATGTAAAGTGGATGCAGTATCCCTGGTGAACATGTCAAATGTACATTAGATAGCTTACTGTCTACTTTGGATGTTGGGTTTTGAAGAACCTGACACCCTGGGATCCTGCCAAATTTGTAATTTGTGCGGGGGATACCTAAATAATGCTTAACTGACGTCGTTGTGTTTGTGTCATGGATGTGCAATATAATGCAGTTGCGTGTAAATGAAGGGAAGTTTGACAGATGCTATCTTCTATGGTTGGTTGGTATATTCCTATATTGGAACCAACCAATCTTTGTGTGTGAACTGTAGTATTTTTGGAAATTAGCTTCGTGCTAAATGATGTTTTTTACTTTGAGCAGGTTTTGAGTTCAGATCTGATTGACTGGATGAATTTTGTTGTACTTTTGAATGCATGGAACTTGAATTCCCATGAGCTTGGCTTCTCAGGTAGAGATGCAGCTAAACCTGGTACTTGGCACCTTGTGAATTCTTTGCTAGAGAAGTATATCCTGGAGAAGATCAGATCAATGCAACCCCTAGTTTCTTCTCCCGGAAGTGATCTTCCTGTTTTGGTGCAATTAGTTACAGAACCCTTGGCTTGGCATGGTCTTGTAATCCAATCGTGTGTCCGGTCAACTGTACCTTCTGGGAAAAAGAAGAAGAAAGGTGGATCTGCAGACTGTCAACCGTCTAATGAAATTCAAGACTCAATCCGGTCTCTATGCGGTATACTAGAGGATGTTACAAAATGGCTAAGTGAGCAAATCAATAAGCCAGTTGAGGAGAATTTGGAAATCATACTTTCCTCACTCCAAGGTGAAAAACAGGGTGAAGGGCCCGGGAAGGTCTTCCAAGTTCTGGAAACTAAAATCTCATCGATGAATGGTTTAGACGTGGGTGATCGGATTGCCCAAGCATTACAATGTTGGAATTCTGCTGATGTTGCTAGGAAAGTCATAACTGGGCAAGGTATGGTACTGACTGAGTTTCTCAGAATTTGCAAATCAAAAATAAAATTGATGCAGGCACTGAAACCACATGTATAGGACAAGTTTGAAAGGCTGCTAGTTGGAAAACAGTTTTGTATCTGTGATTTGATACGAGGATGCCTCAAATGTGATGATCTTTAGCTGAGAGTGAAACTTTTGTACCACTTTTAGCTACCTTGTCTGCTAAGGGAGTTGAAAAAGACCGCTCACGCTGGAATCCTAAGCTACGCGTGTTTGGTTTTTGAAGTTCTTTAGCAGAAGTTCAGGGTCAGATAGGTACAGGCGCCTTTGTAATTTGTGTGCTGCGATTTTGTGATTTTTAATTTTTTTTTCCCCTTAGAATTAGCCTGTTCGACAGTGTACAATAAATAAACACAAAATTCTTCATGGAGTATGACTATAGGCTTGTAACATTGATTTTTGTATACATAAATTTTGGCAATGTATGATCAATTTCATCATTTTGAGGTTGGTGCTGCTGTTTCTGGCTCCTGAAAGGCCTCATAGTAATCAGTTGTTGTGCATGTGTGTATTTCTGCCTTGGTCATCATCAGCATTCTTGCACATGAAGCTTCTTCATTTCTAGTGAGTCGGCTTGTGAGAAAATCGTTGTGCATTTGTGTGTTTAATGAATGATTTTTAACCCAGGAAGCTATTCACCTATCTACTTTACTCGAAATTTTGGGCATACTTGAGTCTTGAACCCCTGAAATTTAATTAGAAATAATTTTTTAGAATGATACTTTTGTTCAGTAGTCTGAAGAAAGAATTCCCGGTAAAAATTGGGAATATCGGACCAATATTGTATAGTCGGGTAAATTACGAGATTAAATTGAAGAAGATTGTAACCCAGCCCAATTCCACATTTCACAAGACATAACTAAAAGCCGAATAACAATTATTCAAACCTTATTCTATATTTGGTTAGTTTTTTATTTTGATACTTAAAAAAGGGGCTGGGGCAAGAAAGAGTGTCCAGCGACCACCCCGATAGGCTCTCACCAGTGGGATCATAAGGCTCCTGACCGCGCTTGGAACACCCTCTCAGGACCAGATCTAGCTAATCTAGTATAACGGTCAACCACCAAACCCCAATGAAAACTCTAAGACTCGAACTCTCAACTTTAAAGTGATGAGTAAAACCGGTACCCTACTAGACTACCATACTTTGTGATTATATTTGGTTAGTTTATGATGAAGGAGAAAGATAAAAAAATTTTGATACCCCGTCGATGGATGGAGGTTATTCCTATTGAAAAAGTATATTGGAAACAGTGAGTGGCTAGAAGGATTAAATTCATTTGGTTAGTTTATGATGAAGGAGAAAGATATAAAATTTTTGATCCTCCGTCGATGGATGGAGGTTATTCCTATGGAAAAAGTATATTGGAGATATTGAGTGGCTAGAAGGCTTGAATTCAAGTCGTCTTTGCCTCCTCAAATGTCTCCTACAAAACTTGAACCTTCTATCTCTTTGTGGAGAGGTGAGAGACTTACCACTTGAACTAAACGCAAGCCCAAGGTCATTGTGTATCTATAATCTATCATATAAAATATGATAAATTTTAACACCCCATCCAACGGTCTTAAATAAACTTATCCACCAGCCACCAACATCTCTTTTAAAATCATTCAAATTGAATTTTCTCCTCTCCCAAATTTATNATAGTAAACAATAAATATATTTGTATTCATATTTAAAATTAAATTATAAACATAGAGAAGAGATAAATAAATTTAAGCATTGATTTGTAGTAGGGGTGAGAGGTGATGGGCGACAGTGGTGGTGATAGGAGACGGTGATAGTTATAGNTAATATTATTGAGACTTAATTTTTTGACTTAATAATTAAATAATATTGAAAAAATATAATAAATTAGATTTCATTAACAATATGTGTGTGTGTGTGTGTAATTATAACTATGTATGTATATTTTTGTTATAGAAGACAAGGGAAAGAAAAAAAAACGAGATCGACAAGGAGAATATATACGTTAGGGATTTTGAAGAGAAGACTAATTAGAGCTCTAATAAGATTGTAAAATATTTCGGGGTATAATTATCATATTATAAATATTATTAAAGATGATTTTGTTGAGCGCTTTCAATTTTTAGAATTAAGTAGAAGATCTCCTACTTAATATTGTAGTATATTTTTAAAGAGCACTTAACATATTAAGAGAGTTTAAATTTTGATTATCAAACGGACTTAATTAATAAGTGTTGAATATATTTATTTTAAGTGCTAAATTTAAGTTAACAAACACACACTAAGAGGGATACCCGTTAAAATATATTAAAATATTTTAACAGTAATAAAAAATATTAAAATAACATCCCATTTTAACATCTATCATTTAAACAGATTTATAATTCAAAGATACTAAATTCCTGTTTAAAATTACAAATAAATCATTTAGCACCCAAAATAGCAAGTCAAAGTTGCTCTTATTAGTTATTGCTCGATCCAGTACTACTAGTTTACCATAGTGCACCTGTACTTTGATAAAGTCAACAATGAAGGCTGCTTCTTTTTAGTAGTGTTGCTCTGTGAACAAGCTTTTGAACACTTCAAGGGATAAGGGTTTGGTTGAGGGGTTTTTTGTTTTTTTGGTGGGCGTGGGAATTTGGAGATTGGTCAGAAGCCATCTCGAGAATGACATTTAAGTTTTAAAATTGATTAAGCAAAATTACACTAATGCCCCATAAACTATGCTCTTCATTTCACATTGTTCCTAAACTATATATTTTTTTTAAAATTATTGGTTTGAGTTTCACGTTCATCCCTGTTTAAAAAAAAGAGAAAAGAGTTTCATGTTAATCTAACTTTTGACTTTTGTCAAGTTTTCACAGTCATGATTTACCGTAAAAAAGTTTGGACAAAAGTCAAAGAATAGGGGTAATGTAAATTTCAAATCAATAATTTAAGGTGCAATGTGAGAAGAAGAACAAGAATAGATTAGGGGGGCAGTATGAAACGAGAGTATAATTCAGGGTTCTTAGTGTAATTTGCTCCATCGATTATATGAAAGATTTAATCAAACCTGACTTTCTCAGAAAGAGTCTCAATAGCTAACCCATCCAAATCAAATCATTATCAAGATTTTAAATTGAAATCAGGTCCTAAAATTAAATAAAAATATCAGTTTTTTTATGTAAATTTTATTCATACCCCTCGTAAAAAGACCTAACTTCAACGACACCCTTTCTGACTCAAAAATATTATTACATTCCATTCTGATTCATATGTTCACTTTAATCACACTCTTTTTACCTTGAATCTCTTTTATAATATATATATATATATATTAAGATACTTAGTATATAAAACAATTAGTTATTGCATGTGTCTGAAGATATATAGTAATAAAAAATAGTAAACAATAAATATATTTGTATTCATATCTAAAATTAAATTATAAACATAGAGAAAAGATAAATAAATTTAAGCATTGATTTGTAGTAGGGGTGAGAGGTGATGAGCGACAGTGGTGGTGATAGGAGACGGTGATAGTTATAGTGGGTAACAATGACCGTGGTGGCGGCAATGGTAGTGACGACGACGACGATGATGATGGCGGTGGCAGCAACGGCGATGATGGTGGCAGTGGTGGGGGTGGAGGTGGCAGTGGAGGGGTGGCGANCATTTTTGTTAGTTTCCGTTATTTTTTTCATCAAAAGTCAACTTATGAACAATGATAGAAAAAATAATGAAAAGTTAATAGAAGAGCCACATTGTAACACTTTTGATACATTGAAAGTGTAATGTAAAAAATTTAATCTTTGACGGTACAAAATAAAAAGTTAATTTACTCCAAAGTAAATTTGAGACACAAATTGACAAATTCAAATATGCATCATTACATTTTTCATCAATTTTTTTCAATAGTAAATCAACTACTATGAATTTTAGGTCTCTTAGTAATACAGGAAAATTAAAGAAAAGTAATAGTGGGGGATTTTCACTATAAAATAGTCTTCATTTTAGTATTAATTCCATACTAATCAGTGCCTTGATTGAAGCTAATCCCTTGGCATGGCATGACAACCAACCAATTATTAAAGCTTAAAGTTGTTTGAGTAGAAGTTTTATGCTTTCAACTTTATCTGACTTAATATTCTTTTCAATCATTCACCCTGCTTGAAGGAGGGCATTAGTTACTAACAATGATATGTGTATCACAAATTTTTATTAATTTTTTTATCTTAAGTGATGTGATATAATTTTTACTATTAAATAAATAAGTCTTATTAATATTTAATGATATAAATTGTGCCACGTTACTCAGTAGTAATGGAGGGAGGGAGGGCAGGAGAGGTTTGGGCCCACCTTGAATTTTTTTTTTCTTATATATGTTTTATTTATTTTTTTGGATATATTTAATTGTGTTCACTCTAATAATTTAGGAAAAAAAAAATATTAGTGGGACTTAATTTTTTGACTTAATAATTAAATAATATTAAAAAAATATAATAAATTAGATTTCATTAACAATATGTGTGTGTGTGTGTAATTATAACTATGTATGTATATTTTTGTTATAGAAGACAAGGGAAAGAAAAAAAAACGAGATCGACAAGGAGAATATATACGTTAGGGGTTTTGAAGAGAAGACTAATTAGAGCTCTAATAAGATTGTAAAATATTTCGGGGTATAATTATCATATTATAAATATTATTAAAGATGATTTTGTTGAGCGCTTTCAATTTTTAGAATTAAGTAGAAGATCTCCTACTTAATATTATAACATATTTTTAAAGAGCACTTAACATATTAACAGAGTTTAAATTTTGATTATCAAACGGACTTAATTAATAAGTGTTGAATATATTTATTTTAAGTGCTAAATTTAAGTTAACAAACACACACTAAGAGGGATACCCGTTAAAATATATTAAAATATTTTAACAGTAATAAAAAATATTAAAATAACATCCCATTTTAACATCTATCATTTAAATAGATTTATAATTCAAAGATACTAAATTCCTGTTTAAAATTACAAATAAATCATTTAGCACCCAAAATAGCAAGTCAAAGTTGCTCTTATTAGTTATTGCTCGATCCAGTACTACTAGTTTACCATAGTGCACCTGTACTTTGATAAAGTCAACAATGAAGGCTGCTTCTTTTTAGTAGTGTTGCTCTGTGAACAAGCTTTTGAACACTTCAAGGGATAAGGGTTTGGTTGAGGGGTTTTTTGTTTTTTTGGTGGGCGTGGGAATTTGGAGATTGGTCAGAAGCCATCTCGAGAATGACATTTAAGTTTTAAAATTGATTAAGCAAAATTACACTAATGCCCCATAAACTATGCTCTTCATTTCACATTGTTCCTAAACTATATATTTTTTTTAAAATTATTGGTTTGAGTTTCACGTTCATCCCTGTTTAAAAAAAAGAGAAAAGAGTTTCATGTTAATCTAACTTTTGACTTTTGTCAAGTTTTCACAGTCATGATTTACCGTAAAAAAGTTTGGACAAAAGTCAAAGAATAGGGGTAATGTAAATTTCAAATCAATAATTTAAGGTGCAATGTGAGAAGAAGAACAAGAATAGATTAGGGGGGCAGTATGAAACGAGAGTATAATTCAGGGTTCTTAGTGTAATTTGCTCATCGATTATATGAAAGATTTGATCAAACCTGACTTTCTCAGAAAGAGTCTCAAAAGCTAACCCATCCAAATCAAATCATTATCAAGATTTTAAATTGAAATCAGGTCCTAAAATTAAATAAAAATATCAGTTTTTTTGNTAGAGACATTGTATTAAATTATAGAGGTATTATCTTTGGTCAATATATAATGGCTAAGATATTTCACAGTTATTTTACTCGATTTAAAAATAAAACATATGTTTTAATAAGTGACTAAAAAAAATTAAATTTAACTAGGACTATTGAATAAATTAGCAAATTTAAAGGGGCAATATAATAAATTAAGATATTTACATTTTCATAACGCTACAAATGAAAGGGTACATGGAGAATTTCTTAAATCACTATTTTTCTCTTCGACGATCAGGGTGTTTGGCCTAATTTACAGGTATCTCAATTAGTTTCCTCTTCGATCTAGTCAAAAACAAATCATTCGCGATAAAACAAAGGTATTTTTCTTGTAGCCTGATATCAAGAAATTCTCAAATATTGAATTAAGGATATTTAAATTTTTAATAATTTTTATTTTCTATTACTAATTCATCGAAATAAAAAATGAAACGAAAATTTTAATGATTGATTGTAGCCGCGGACGGTAATCTAGGATTGGCGCACGTATTGATTGTTTGGCTAACAAAATGCCATATGGTTAACTAGTAGTAAGTAAGGTTTGTTATTTCTCCATACTCCATGTTTATATTAACTAACATCGTCGTACTGAAAAACTGACAAAGAAATAGGGAAGAATCTTCCATACCTAACGTTGATGACTTTCATCTTTTTTAATATTATTTATTATTTTATTACATTTCTCTGTCAGATTGACTTGGTTGCCTAAAAGGTTACACTTTTGTGAATCCTCTCGAAAGTACAGTTGTAATCAACTTTAGTTAGTTTATCTTTGTTGTAAAAAACAATACATCGTTTGTAAAGTCTTTCAGTACTTTCTTTTCTTTCTTTTTCATTTTAATATGTACTCATCTTTCAAGAACCAAGTGTGTTTACAAGTAAGATGGTATTTATCGTGTCAATCAAANTTTTTTAGTAAAAAACAATACATCGTTTGTAAAGTCTTTCAGTACTTTCTTTTCTTTCTTTTTCATTTTAATATGTACTGATCTTTCAAGAACCAAGTGTGTTTACAAGTAAGATGGTATTTATCGTGTCAATCAAATCATTTATTGTGAGTCTCAAACTTAGTAATTCGAGATATTAACCATTAAAATATTATTAAATATCTGAACTATTTGATGGATTGTAACGTGTTTTTTCGATAATCATTTGTAACCATTTATAATCAAAGTTTTGAGGTTAGAACCAATGGAACAATTAGGAAGAACACAAGGTATAGAGGAATGCATGAAAATCAACATAACCCAAAAAACTTTTGAGCCATTAACCTCCTTAACTACACGGTCTCNTTATTAAATATCTGAACTATTTGATGGATTGTAACTTGTTTTTTCGATAATCATTCAATTTGTAACCCTTTATAATCAAAGTTTTGAGGTTAGAACCAATGGAACAATTAGGAAGAACACAAGGTATAGAGGAATGCATGAAAATCAACATAACCCAAAAAACTTTTGAGCCATTAACCTCCTTAACTACACGGTCTCAGTATAGAGTTTTTTTTTTTTTTTCAATGGTCAGGATATTCAGATTAACTTACGCATATTTCGACTAATTCTCTCTTCGATCCGGTCAAAGACATCCCATCTATACAAAAAGTAAGGTATTCATGAGAGATAATCCTTCATAACTTTGGCTCCAAGAAGATGCTAAAATTCAAATATATGATTTTTGAATTTATCCCTGTTACTACTTAATCTATTATTGGAGTTAATTTCGAGAGAGAGAGAGTGACTGTATTTCATTAACTGAATTTGTTTGCATAATACGGGGACAGAAAGGTTATCTGCACCTAATCTCTTAACCATTTCACATGTNATATGATTTTTGAATTTATCCCTGTGACTACTTAATCTATTATTGGAGTTAATTTCGAGAGAGAGAGTGACTATATTTCATTAACTGAATTTGTTTGCATAATACGGGGACAGAAAGGTTATCTGCACCTAATCTCTTAACCATTTCACATGTACAAATCTCCATTTGGTTAGCAAATGATAGAGCCAGTGGGTGCACCAAATCCTCCTTATAGTTGGACTAAAGTTGCCTAAGATTTTCATGTCGTTGTTGACTCCTGACCTAATCTCTCTCTCTCTCTCTCTCTGTGGTTTATTATTCTAAATTGTAGCTAAGTTTTTCAGTGTACTATAAATAACGACCTCGACATGTAGTGTACACACGCACCAAACTTTGAATATCATTCAGCAAAGTTTGAAAGAAAGAGAGATGGAGGCTTACAACAGTGGTGCTATTAGTACTAAGCCATGGCTCAATGGCCTCTTCCTCAGCTTTCTAGCTATACTATCATTTGTAGCTTCTTTTGCTAATGCGGAAACTCACTACCACGAGTTTGTTGTATGTCCTCGACTCTTCTTCTTCTTGTACCTTTTCATATTCACTGTAACTTCTTGTAATGACACTCCATTGAAACAGGTTCAAGCAAAACCAGTGACGAGGCTGTGCAAAACCCATAGCATAATTACTGTCAATGGACAATTTCCAGGTCCAACTCTGCAAGTACAAAATGGAGACACTCTTGTTATTAAAGTCCTTAACAGGGCTCGTTACAATGTCACCCTCCATTGGTAAGTCACCGAAAGCCACCTCTCCGAATGTGTGGGTCAAGGAAGCGTGCCTCCGATCCTCTCAGACCCTGCAATAACAGGACTTTCATGCACTGAAATATTATGTGAACGTAACAATAAATATTGAACAACATGAACTCAACTCAACATTGACACGTAATTATATCCTGCTGACACCTTCACCNCGATCCTCTCAGACCCTGCAATAACAGGACTTTCATGCACTGAAATATTATGTGAACGTAACAATAAATATTGGACAACATGAACTCAACTCAACATTGACACGTAATTATATCCTGCTGACACCTTCACCATGTAGGAATTTCAATAAACATTAATTTTTACTATTGCTATACAACACAGGCATGGAGTTCGTCAGATGCGAACGCCATGGGCAGATGGCCCGGAATATGTAACCCAGTGTCCGATCCAACCCGGAGCAGCTTACACGTACCGGTTCACAATCGAAAATCAGGAGGGGACATTGTGGTGGCACGCTCATAGCAAATGGCTCAGAGCCACCGTCTATGGAGCACTTGTCATCTATCCGAAATCTGGTTTTTCATTCCCCTTCTCCAAGCCCAAGCTAGACATTCCTATTCTTCTTGGTAACCACTAATTACCCTTCTAACTTTCAGTATCCCATATTATCTGGTTTGAATATGTAACGCCCCGGACCCAAGTTGTACAATATTGTCAAACAACGCCCAAAAACCATGCAGGCCTAGTTCAAAGCTAGCAAATATTGTATCGTCTGGGTTTGGGGCGTTACAGAGGGCAGGCTGATCTTACTAGTTTTTGAGTAACAAATGTGACCATGATGATGTGCTGCAGGAGAATGGTGGAACAGAAACATTATTGATGTACTAAGACAGACAACTTTCACCGGAGCAGCTCCAAATATTTCAGATGCATACACCATCAATGGTCAACCTGGTGATCTATACAGATGCTCCAGCAAAGGTTTAGTGCGGCTCTAGACTAATTAAACTGTTTTAGCTTTGAATAAGATTGTAGTAAAGTGAAAGCTATGGTGCAAATAAACCAAACCGAGACAAGTTCAGACTACTTGGGTTCAACTCTTTGGTTCACTCACCACCCTAACTAACCAAACAAGCCATTATTCGAGTTCGATTTGGTTGATAAATGAAAGAGCTTTTACCCGAGTTCATAAATAACTCGATTCATTTGCAGTCCTTGTAGCAGCTAACGTTGAACTTTTTTATCTAACTCCAAATTCCTATGCAGATACTTTGAAAATCTCTGTGAAGTCTGGTGACACGGTTCTCCTCAGACTCATCAACGCTGCACTCAATCAAGAACTCTTCTTTTCTGTTGCCAACCACAAACTAACTGTTGTTGGTGCCGATGCTGCCTATACCAAGCCTTTCACAACCAATGTCCTCATGATTGGTCCTGGACAGACCACCAATGTCCTCCTCACGGCGGATCAAACCCCAGGACGCTACTACATGGCAGCGCGAGCCTATGCTACTGCCCAGAATGCCCCATTCGACAACACCACCACCACTGCCATCATCAAATACAAAAATACCCAAAAGGGTGGTTCCTCACCACCACAGTTACCGCAACTACCAGCCTTCAATGACACTGCCACTGTGACTGCATTCACTAGCCAAATGAGGAGTCCTTCCAACGTTAAAGTCCCTACTCAGATTGATGAGAACCTCTTCTTCACAGTAGGATTGGGGGTCGTCAACTGCAATCCAGGGCCTAGATGCCAAGGGCCAAACAATACCCGATTCGCTGCCAGCATGAACAACGTGTCTTTTGTACTCCCCAGAAGGACCTCCTTACTTCAAGCCTATTACCAGAACATACCTGGCGTCTTCACCACTGACTTCCCCACAGTTCCACCACGAAAATTTGATTATACAGGCAATGTCAGCCGGGCACTTTGGCAACCTCTATTTAAGACTAAATTGCACAAAATGAAATTTGGTTCCAATGTACAAATTGTGCTACAAGACACTGCCATCATCACCACAGAGGACCATCCTATGCATCTTCATGGCTACCATTTCTTTGTTGTCGGACAGGGTTTTGGAAACTTTGATCCAAAAAGAGACACTGCAAAATTTAACCTCGTTGATCCACCCCTCAGGAATACAATCAACGTTCCAGTTGGTGGATGGTCTGTGATCCGATTCGTGGCTGATAATCCAGGTAAGATGTTGATAAAAATGGTCATAAATTATGCAAATTACAATATGTTTTAGTGAAGAAAACTTACTAAACTGATAAAGTGGTGCATAAACAGGAGTTTGGCTGATGCACTGTCACATAGATTCCCATCTCAATTGGGGCTTGGCCATGTCTTTCATAGTTGAGAATGGAGTTGGAGAATTACAGTCCATAGAGCCTCCTCCAGTTGATCTGCCTCGTTGTTAAGCTTTCCGATGAAAGTCATCAGTGATAAAGACTGTCTTCTTGGTTGAAAGAAGATGATAGAACTTTCTTCAGTTNTGTGTCTTTTGTACTCCCCAGAAGGACCTCCTTACTTCAAGCCTATTACCAGAACATACCTGGCGTCTTCACCACCGACTTCCCCCCAGTTCCACCACGAAAATTTGATTATACAGGCAATGTCAGCCGGGCACTTTGGCAACCTCTATTTAAGACTAAATTGCACAAGATGAAATTTGGTTCCAATGTACAAATTGTGCTACAAGACACTGCCATCATCACCACAGAGGACCATCCTATGCATCTTCATGGCTACCATTTCTTTGTTGTCGGACAGGGTTTTGGAAACTTTGATCCAAAAAGAGACACTGCAAAATTTAACCTCGTTGATCCACCCCTCAGGAATACAATCAACGTTCCAGTTGGTGGATGGTCTGTGATCCGATTCGTGGCTGATAATCCAGGTAAGATGTTGATAAAAATGGTCATAAATTATGCAAATTACAATATGTTTTAGTGAAGAAAACTTACTAAACTGATAAAGTGGTGCATAAACAGGAGTTTGGCTGATGCACTGTCACATAGATTCCCATCTCAATTGGGGCTTGGCCATGTCTTTCATAGTTGAGAATGGAGTTGGAGAATTACAGTCCATAGAGCCTCCTCCAGTTGATCTGCCTCGTTGTTAAGCTTTCCGATGAAAGTCATCAGTGATAAAGACTGTCTTCTTGGTTGAAAGAAGATGATAGAACTTTCTTCAGTTCTCTGTTTTATAGGTCATCGTTTGCCTGAATTTGGTGTCCTGTTTTTCTTTGTTTTGCTTATCTTTGTCCTAATTTTTGCTTTGATTAATTAAGCAAAGAATCGGACATTCTTGATTTGGTTGCTTACTTTTACAATCCAAGAGGGATACATGTACCCAGGTTTATAATTATTTGTATCAATTGCATTACAGCATTGTGTCAGTCAATTTATGAGGAATAAGAAAAGTGCCCCGATGCATTTCTTCTTTTTCTTTTGTGTTTTCCCTTGTGATTAAAGAGCAAAACCCAGGACATAAATTGTACCTCCACTCAAGGATGACCTCAAAAGCAAAACGATATCTAGGAAGAACATACTAAATTCACAAATAATTGAACGGCAGTGAGCTCATCTAAATATGCCATTATAATCAATTCAAGCACGCCAAGCCTAAGCCAAAAAGAGTTGTTGACTTTTTTTTGGTGATGGGAAATCCTCCCAACCACATGCTAGCGTTCAACATTCCCCATTGGCTAGAGTTTTATGTGGAAGNGGCTGCACTGGGTGGGGGGGGGGGGGTGGGGGGGGGGGGGGGGGCAATATATAAGGCACATTGGCAATGATGATTCATACGGAATACAAAGAGAAAGTTAATGGAGGATCTCATGAATTTCCTGCCAGTTCAGCGTATTAATAAGATTTTCAGTGAAAAGGTGAAGAAAATGGGGAAAACACCCCCAGCAAGTTTACGCAGAGATTTGCTTATTGACTGAACTCGTATATCTAACCAGGAAAGGAAGGTTATCTGCCCCAGTTTTAATTTTGACGGGGAATATAATTTTCATATGTTCAGAAGTGATAAAAGCTAGTGGGTGCACCAAATCCTTATTCTGGTTGGACTATGCTACCTATAATCTTGATGACCCAGTTGACTCAACTAACAAAGACCCCAAAAGAAATGTTCTCTTTCTACATTATCAAACCTAAATAACTACCACTATAAATTACTCAGACTCATGCACTATGTTTTCAAACAATAACAAAGGGTGCAAAGAAGAGTGATGGAGGTCTATGACATTTGTGACAAGCTATGGAGCAAATGCTTCTTCCTAAGCTTTCTCATTCTACTTACTCGTGTACCGTCATCAGGAAATGCAGAAACTCATTACCATGAGTTTGTTGTGAGTCTACTTCATCATCTTCTGGTTTTTTTAGCATCAGTAAATAATCATCTATTGAAACAGGTTCAAGCAACTCCGGTGAAGAGGCTGTGCAGAACCCAAAACATAATCACAGTCAATGGGCAATTCCCAGGGCCAACTTTAGAAGTCAGAAATGGAGACAATCTTGTTATCAAAGTCCAGAACCACGCTGTTTACAATGTCACAATCCATTGGTAATTACAAATTTATCATTGCTCCCAAATGGTTGCCCGCATATATCGTCAGTACACCAAACCTTGCATGCTTTGCATAAACTGATCACACACCCAAATACAAACTAAATACACTGATCATTTGCGGGAAATTAGGTTAGTGCACTTAATTCAGATATATAAGGTAATATGTTTCATATCCTAAGCATAAAGCTATATCCAATCAATTAACACCTTCATTATGAAGTAGACCAGTTGATAATTGATATCGTTAACAACCCAACAGGCATGGAATTCGTCAGATTGGAACGCAATGGGCAGATGGGCCTGAATATGTGACCCAGTGTCCAATCCAACCAGGAGGGACCTATACATACCGTTTCACAATCAAAAACCAGGAGGGAACACTGTGGTGGCACGCTCATAGCAAGTGGCTTAGAGCTACTGTCTATGGAGCACTCATTATCTATCCAAAGCTGGGGTCTCCATATCCCTTCCAAGAGCCCAAGTTTGAAATACCTATTCTTCTTGGTAATGATCATCAACCTTCTCTCACCTATGTCCAAACCAAATACAGGGATCCAACAAAGATTATAGTGAAATACAACAATACTGATGATGATTGATGATGACAACAGGACAATGGTGGAACAGGGACATCATCGGTGTCCTAAGACAAGCAACCTTTACTGGTGCAGCTCCAAATGTTTCGGATGCATACACCATTAATGGTCAACCTGGCGATCTATACAGATGCTCTAGGACAGGTTTTGCTATTACTCTTAATGAAGCCTGATTCTAATAATCAGTAACTTGCAATTATACTGTTTATGTTTTGCTGCAGTTATGCTTAAAAGTGGAAGTTGACATGGGAACAGATGACTCAAATAATTAGACTATTCTAAAAAAAATTAATCAGACTAAAGATAGCAATAGGTAGGCGGCTCAAGTCCTTTTGGTATAATATCAAGAGGAAGAAGATGCATAGAGCCTTTTTCTATACGTGAAGGTCTGGAATTTGAATTTTCCCTTTGTGACCAAACCTAGATATTTACCTGGTAATTGCCCAGTGGGTGCAGGATAAAGGGATTCCACGCATCGGCAAGGAAGAGTTGTGAGCTCCAAGAAGTAGTGAAAATGACTAGACATATAATGAAGTAAAAGAACACAAGACAGTTAGCCTCAAGACTTCAGATAACTCCAATGACTTTTCAGGGGAAATACTATAAGAAGTATTAATCCTGTTATGTGTGGTTTTAGTGGCTCAGGCAGTACTTTGACGCATCAGTTAGTAATAGCATCAAGCGTGTACATTAACTTTAAATCATAATGCAGATACCATGAAATTCTACATGGAGTCCGGCGATACAATTGTCCTCAGAATCATCAATGCTGCTCTCCATCAACAGCTCTTTTTCACTGTTGCCAACCACAGGTTAACAGTTGTTGGTGTTGATGCTGCCTACACAAAGCCTTTCCCTACAAGAACCCTAATGCTGGGACCTGGTCAGACAACCACTGTCCTCCTAACAGCTGATCAGCCCCCAGCACGCTTCTACATGGCAGCTCGTGCCTACGCCACTGCTCAGAATGCACCATTTGACAATACCACCACCACTGCAATCCTTGAATATAAATCCATTCCTTGCAATGCCCAAAACAGCATGCCCTTAAAGCCAATCTTACCACAGCTACCAGCTTACAATGACACAGCCACTGTAACTGCATTCACTACTCAAATAAGGAGTCCTTCCAGTATCAACGGCCCCACTGAAGTTGATGAGAACCTATTTTTCACAGTGGGTTTAGGCATTGTCAATTGCATTCCAGGTCCCCAATGTCAAGGACCAAATGGTACCCGTTTTGCTGCAAGCATGAACAATATATCTTTTGTACTCCCAAGAACGACCTCCTTACTCCAAGCCTACTATCAAGACATACCTGGCATCCTCACGACAGACTTCCCTCCAGTTCCACCAGTGAAATTCGATTACACAGGTAATGTGAGTCGTGCACTTTGGCAACCAGTTTTTGGAACTAAGCTCTACAAGCTGAAGTTTGGTTCCAAGGTACAAATTGTGTTACAAGATACTGGAATCATCTCGACAGAGGATCATCCTATTCATCTACATGGATACCATTTCTATGTCGTCGGACAGGGTTTTGGAAACTTCGACTCAAGAAAAGATACAGCTAAATTAAACCTCATTGATCCACCACAGAGGAATACTATCAATGTGCCAGTGGGTGGCTGGTCAGTCATTCGGTTTGTTGCTGATAATCCAGGTAAGATGTTGATCATATATTGATAACACCCGATTGTTCCACTGATAACAGATTTTCTAATTCAGTATGTATTCATAACAGGAGTTTGGCTGATGCACTGTCACATAGATTCCCATCTCACTTGGGGTTTGGCCATGAATTTCTTAGTTGAGAATGGAGTTGGAGAGTTGCAATCCATACAGGCTCCTCCAGCAGATCTGCCTTCATGTTAGATTATTAAGAAAATGTGTCATTCATGAAACTTTTTCCCGTGACTATAACGGATTATCTGATGACAAGGCAATTTATATGAACACAAGCATATGTGGCGATATCTGCAGTGCACGTATATCACTAAAGGTTAACATAACTAACTCCAGGTTTGCTCATTTTTTGACTTGTTGGGTAACTGCAGTTAGAAATTAAGTTTAATTCAATGGTTTATGATGANAATCTGATGACAAGGCAATTTATATGAACACAAGCATATGTGGCGATATCTGCAGTGCACGTATATCGCTAAAGGTTAACATAACTAACTCCAGGTTTGCTCATTTATTGACTTGTTGGGTAACTGCAGTTAGAAATTAAGTTTAATTCAATGGTTTATGATGAAGGGCATATGATGCATAGTAGCCAAGTACGATACTAATTTATAGCCAAAGTTTTGCTTGCCTAGACACGGCACCTGGAATATGAAATCTAGAGGGTGTCTGCCACATATTTAGTGCCAATCACCATGACAGTCCTTAACGTTGGCATGGGAAGAAGATTATGAGATTTATAGGACAGAAACCACAGCTGATAAGTGCATCGGTTCTTGTTTTCGCCTTATCGGTTGCCGCTCTTCTTCCCACTTAATTCTTTCAACAAGCACAAATTAGCTCCTTTATGTGCCTAGCGGACAGATAGAATACATTTCTACCTGTTATAGCTTATTACCTTCAAGTATGAGGTAGGAGAGAAAAAAGGAAGATGGAACAGATGATTCCGGTGATCAATTATACACTTAAGCAATAATGGCATGAAACCCTGTTTCCCACAAAACCTAAACTTTGAAAACAAAAACGTAACAATTTCTAGAACATGGCAAAAATAACAATTCTGAAACAGTACAACAAATAATTTTTGCAAGCTTGGGATGGTTCAAACCTCTCACCAATCAAGCAACAAATTTAAGACAACGAGTATCACTGTGTATGTTCTGGCACCGGATTGAACAGAAACGCATCCCACATTTAACACATGTATAGTTGGCGTTGAATCCACAAACAGTACAGAAATGGCGGCGAGAAGTGGAGCTTGGAGGCCCTACTGCTGCTCTCAAATAGGAGGGAACATGAGGAGGCAGGGATTCCAGGTTTGCCTATTTTCATTGGTTGAATGGTGAGAATGATTGATTAACAACAGCCTAGAAGCCAAAAACAGATAAGAAGCAAGTTCTTTGATTACCTCATGCAAGAGCTCAAGGAAAGATCTTGGGGCCTTCTTAGCATTCTCAAGTGCTTTTGCTTGACGAGTTTTGCGCTTTGTGCTTTTCGATTGCCTCTTCTGGAATACTGCAACATCAGCCACAAGAAGAGTCAAAACACTATACCTAAGATAGAGAATAATACCAACAAATTACAGATGGTATACTAAAAAGAAACTTCCCATTAACCTATTAAGAAGAGAAAAAATAAAACTCAAACCAGTAGAAAAAAGTTCATGAGTAGAACTGCATAGAACTTATCCCAACTATAGGTCTAGTTGGCTTAAATAAACAGTTCTCGCTACTAAATGCAAACTTGAAGATACATGAAATACTTATGTTTGTATGCAACGATTTGGAAAGAAAAGAACTGGAATGAAAGGAAAGTTCCATCATCTGTATGGAAGTTTGTGGATTTAAGGACCCGTCACCCATTTTTTTTTCTTTTCTTCCCGAAAGTGGAAAGATTTGGAGAGAAACAAAAATTGAGTTGGTGATGAACAGTGTTGCTCCCAGTTTTTATGAAAAGTAATTCCCTAAGTTGTCCTTCCAGTTAAAAAAACCAATCATTCTTTTCTTTTCTTCTCTCCCTTTATTAACTCCCAAGTAAGGGGAGTGAATATGATATTTTCTTCACTTCTTTTCTCTCCTAAGCTCCCAAACAAAGATGAAGTACATTTTCTCTTCTTTTCTCCTCTCCTTCATGATCCCTTGTTTTATTTTCTTTCCAAAACTCACAAACATAAAGTTAGATGTCATTCGATGGACAGGGTAGCTACAGCCTACATGTAATTTTTTTCGAGGCTCCCCGTTTCAGGAGCATTGATAAGTAGGACCATATTTCAGGTATGGTAGTAATACCTAAATGATAGGCAGCTTATGTTAATCAAACATGTTTTCTATAATAATAATTCAGCTGTGAAACAAAATTACAGTCACAAAAGAAACTTGTAATCTAAAACATCTTCAAAGCAAAATTTATAATGTTTGACAAGCAAATATAGTAAAGAAATAAAAAAGGATTAATCAAAAGTAGACCTTGATCATCCTCATCGAGAGATGCATCGTCGTCATCGTCAGCCTGTATCAATTCTGCACCAGCATTGTCATTTTCCAAAGCTTCAAGACGAGCAAGAACTGCCTAATACAACAGTTTTAACAAAGAAGAATCACTGAATATTGAGATAGATGCCCAAGCTAGTAATCAATTCGAGGCCACAACCTCACTCAAATTCACAATCAAACACTGAAAAAGACGGCAATAGGAGTTCGACAGACCTGTGTTCGATTGTCATTGCTGGCAAGTGCCGCAGCCATTTTTGTAGCAACCCTACGAGTTCGAGTTGACATGCGACGGAGTGAATTTGGGGCATCATCGTCCATTGCTGCATAAAGAAACTTGAATTAGATGAAATAGCTCAAAATACCAGTGTCTCTGAATAGGTAGAGAAATGGAAGACCTAATTGTACTAACTCTAATCAAAACTCTCACATATCAAAACAAGATCATATATAGACATGAAGTCGCCCAGATAGAGAAAGAGAAACTAACGTGATTGTTGGTGGCCTCCAACGGAGGAATTAGCAGAGTTTAGAGAGAGAGAGGGCAGTCGGCGCAATACAAGCAGCGACGCTTGCCTGAAGAATGGGGTTTAACTCGAATGAGGTTTAAACCGGTTGGCTAGTTGAAGGGGGTGTTTGGATGGCCGGATTCGGGGGGATTATAGGAGAGATTGGGTTAAAATTGTGGAGAGGGTCCACGTATCCTTGGTTCGGCTATGAAAAATGAGATGGGATTTTTGTTGTGATTAAAAAAATCGTGTTTCAAGCCATTTATTCTCCCTAAGCTTAGCTCTGGATAGTTGAAACTCATGGAAAGTTTGGGGTCCATAGTGTTTCAAGCCATTTATTCTCCCTAAGTTGGATAGTTGAAATTCATGGAAAGTTTAGGATTGTGAAGTTAATGGGTAGGATTAAGTAGGACATTATGAAAAAAACTTTTCTAAATGATTTTTCTAGGGTTTTATCTGCTCTCCATTTCACTTTCATTTTCACCCACTGGTCATCTCTCTCCTGCTCTCTCCTTTTCTTCAGCTGCTATTGTTTGTGGCTTATGGAATTCTTTAGCATAAAAAATGGAGAAATTTAGAGGGTGGTCCCTTTATTATAAAGTCTGTTATTTGTCAATTTTATCATAGTATCCATTTTCTTTAGAAGTGAAATAAAACTAAAAATTAAAAACTCTTAAATTTTAGGAGTTTGACTANGTTTATTATAAAGTCTGTTTTTTGTCAATTTTATCATAGTATCCATTCTCTTTAAAAGTAAAATAAAACTAAAAATTAAAAACTTTTAAATTTTAGGAGTTTGACTAACATTAAAATCTTTTTTTTCTCATATCTATTTATATTCATATATAGGTTAAGAGTTTGACTAATATTAAAAATTTTAATTCTCTTATCTATTTATATATAGGTTATATATATAGTAACATTAAAAATAAAAAATAGTAACATTCAAATACAAAAAAAAGTTATCATTTGGACACAAAAAATAATACATTTAAATACAAAAAAATAGTAACATTTAAACATTAAAAAAATTGAAACATTCAATATTAATATTTTTAAAAAATAACAACAGTAGCATGTTCAACAAAAATATTAACATGTTCAACAAAAATAGTAACATACTTAACAAAAACTGTAACATACTTAACAATAATTATTTCTCTTAAATTCAAACGCAAAAAATAGTATCATTCAAATACAAAAAATAGTAATATTCAAAAAAAAAATAGTAACATTAAATATTAATATTTAAAAAAATAATAGTAGTAACATGGTCAACAAAAACAGTAACGTGCTTAAAAATAATAGTACATGAACAGTAACATACTTAACAAAAATAGTAACACAATAAAAAAAATAGTAACATGAATTTGAATTTTATTATTCAAATTTATAGTAATTTTNAAAAATAATAGTAGTAACATGGTCAACAAAAACAGTAACGTGCTTAAAAATAATAGTACATGAACAATAACATACTTAACAAAAATAGTAACACAATGAAAAAAATAGTAACATGAATTTGAATTTTATTATTCAAATTTATAGTAATTTTTTTTTTTGTATTTGAATGTTACTATATTTTTTTAATGTTACTATATATAGATAAGAGAGAGAAAAAATTTTAATGTTAGTCAAACTCTTAACCTATATATGGATTTAGATAGATATGACAGAAAAAAAAATTAACTTCCCTTCAAGGAAGAGTATTTTTGAGATAAAAAATAAAAGTGAGTTTAAGTCATTACATATAATTTTAAACATGAACTTAACCCTTTATAAATTTCATTACAGGATTTATCTGCAAACAAGTACATCTAGGAAAACTCACTTCCAATTTTCACTAAAAAATAGATTATCTTGAAGCGATTGGATGAGATCTGAATTGCTCTATCTTGTGATTTAATTTGATCTTTTGTCGCTCTTGATTTTCTTTCTCTCACTCTCAATTTACTTTTTTTCTCTCTCTCTCTCCCTCCTTCCTTCTTCCCTTTCTTCGTCTATTGTTGCGTGTGTCGTATGGACCTCCACAGGAAGAATACATGATGTTGGATTAGAAATTATTTGCTTACAAAGGCAAGGGCCTTTGTTTGTCTCTCCTTTCTTTGACTATTAGGGCCTGTTTGATATATGATTTTGGAGATTTTGGAATATGGGTTGGAGAATAAATTCTCTTAAATTTATGTTTGGCAACTATGTATTTAGCCTAGGGTTTGAAATACAACCCAGTCATGAAATCCAACTTCATGAGTTTTTATGAAACCCAAGGGGGGATGAGTTTCATATGTGAATTAATGAGTTTAATATATAAATGACATTTATACCCTCATATATGCAAATTGGTNAGATTTTGGAATATGGGTTGGAGAATAAATTCTCTTAAATTTATGTTTGACAACTATGTATTTAGCCTAGGGTTTGAAATACAACCCAGTCATGAAATCCAACTTCATGGGTTTTTATGAAACCCAAGGGGGGATGGGTTTCATATATGAATTAATGAGTTTAATATATAAATGACATTTATACCCTCATATATGCAAATTGGTNTTCTCTCTCCCTCCTTCCTTCTTCCCTTTCTTCGTCTATTGTTGCGTGTGTCGTATGGACCTCCGCAGGAAGAATACATGATGTTGGATTAGAAATTATTTGCTTACAAAGGCAAGGGCCTTTGTTTGTCTCTCCTTTCTTTGACTATTAGGGCCTGTTTGATATATGATTTTGGAGATTTTGGAATATGGGTTGGAGAATAAATTCTCTTAAATTTATGTTTGACAACTATGTATTTAGCCTAGGGTTTGAAATACAACCCAGTCATGAAATCCAACTTCATGGGTTTTTATGAAACCCAAGGGGGGATGGGTTTCATATATGAATTAATGAGTTTAATATATAAATGACATTTATACCCTCATATATGCAAATTGGTTGAGGGCGTAATAGTTATTTATATACAAATATATTATCATAATAATTATATATCATTGCGGATACCAAACATGAGTATAAATAACATTAAATGTTGAATCTCATCTTTGAATCTCATATTTGGATTTAGAAGGATTTGGACAAGTTAATCCAAACCCCTCCCAAAAAACATATCAAACAGCTTAGAGTTTGTTTATTTTAACTTTTAAATTGAGTAGAGTCAATTGTGAGGGGTAGGAGTGCAACTCGGGCAGGTTGGGCGGGTTGAAAGGTTAATCCTAACCCAACCTTAAATATATAATCTTCAACCATAACCCGACCTCAACCCAAGGTACTTTACCCCGAGTATTGTCCGAGTTTAAATCAGGCGGGTTCGAGTTGAATCCAAATTACTTAATTCGAGATAAAATCGGGTTAGACTTGAGTTACTTAATTCGAGTTGATAAAAGAGAGGAGTGACGAGTGAGAGAAGAAAACCGAGAGTCTGAAACGAGACTCAAATGAGTGAGAGAGGGAGTATGAGAGTCTAAAACCATATAAGAAACGAATGACCAGTGAAANTCCAACCTTAAATATATAATCTTCAACCATAACCCGACCTCAACCCAAGGTACTCTACCCCGAGTATTGTCCGAGTTTAAATCAGGCGGGTTCGGGTTGAATCCAAATTACTTAATTCGAGATAAAATCGGGTTAGACTTGAGTTACTTAATTCGAGTTGATAAAAGAGATGAGTGACGAGTGAGAGAAGAAAACCGAGAGTCTGAAACGAGACTCAAATAAGTGAGAGAGGGAGTATGAGAGTCTAAAACCATATAAGAAACGAATGACCAGTGAAAGAGAGATTTGAGAGTGATGGTGCAGGAGTAAAGATTTGAAGTGAAATAAAAGTTTGGATTCTAAAGAATGAAGATAAATATTAACTCTAATTAAATATATTTATGTATATTCGAGTTTAACCCGACAACTCAAGGCTTCAACCCGAGGCTTGTTTGAATTCAATTCGGGTTGAAGTTTTTTTGCCCAAGCCCAATCTAAATATTAAAAATTCTAACTTAAATCCTGTTATTTTTTTTTTATTTGGGCTCAGGTTGAATTCGTGTTGGCTCGCCCAAATTGCACCCCCAGTGAGTGGCTTTTCTCCTCAAAGTACATTCAATTGGTGAATGAGAGACTAAATCATTTCTTCAAAATTTCCACATCTATCAGGAATTGGTTTATTGGTCCATCCAATAATAATATATAAAACTGAACATTTCAACTTTTAGGATTATAATGTTCAAAAAAAAAATCAATTCTAAATTACAGAACTTATAATGGCAATATGATATTGAAATTTATTTACGATATGGTAGTCTTCTTAGTCTCTAGATTAAAACACATACAACTAAAATCTTTAATTACAATAGTACTAAGATAGCAAAAGAATAAGTAATCTCAACTCACAAGCTCATCAAAATGTCAAATTGAAAAATAAAAGTAATATTAAAATGTCAAATTGAAGACTGAAAGTTACATCAAAATATCAAATTGAAGAATGAAACCTAAAGTTATCCAGGTACACCAAAAAATTGGAAGTCGTCATGTCATTTAACTTTCCAGATTTTTTGGTGGATCATGTCATTTAACTTCTAATAACAAACCAAAACTACACCTACGAAGCCCAAAACAATATCAAACAACCGGCAAAGTATGTATACTCCTTAATTTTCAAAGCACTAGGATCGATAATAACAAAAAAAGTTGGAGGTGAAAAGCTTTTGGAACAAGATGATGGAGAATAATATAAATGGCCAAATATTTTGCTTGTGTTGATTACTGTTGAAATATATTTCAACCATATATTTATTAGAGCAAATAACTTCATAATAGTGGCAAGAAGGGCAAGGGCGACCCTACACATATAGAGTTGCGGTATGATTTATTTTCAATGTTTAAGTGTTTTTGGGATAGGACGGGATCAGATAGTAAATTTGGTGCAATTGTAAAGTTAGAATCTTATAGATTAATAAATTAAATGAAGTCTTAAAAGATAGCAACAGAGTTAAAAATAAAGATAAAGAACCAGAGCAAGACTGGAAAGGATAAAAAAAAGTTGGAAAGAGGTGGTGAGAGTGGAGGAAAAAATAATGAAAAAGAATTTGAGAGTGATTGTTACTTTTAAATTAGAAATTGTTACTTTTAGATTTTTTTAGAAAGTTTTATTATATTTTATGACTTGACATAGACTTGTGAAAATGTTGTTATATTTTAGGATTTTCTATAAAGTTTTAGATAGATTTTTGAAATATATTGGACATTTAACTTAGTCTATTCAAAAATGTTTTAGAACATGAATTAATGGTCAGGCCTACTATGCCTCCTCCCATTCAAATGATCGAAGTGTTTGTGTATTTCATAACAATTGTAGTCTTTGTTTGCACCTCATTATCAAGTCTTCGTTTTTAGAACCGATTAAGTGAGACAAATTAATTAATTAATGATGCGTAAGGATTAAAAGATAATATATGTGTTACTCCATATTTTATGTATTTTTTTAATTTGTCAAAAATAATGTGTGGACGATTATAAAGTACTATTATAGTAATGATATTTAATGTTACAACATGGTGTCACATAATTTTTATTTTTAGTAATTTAGGCATTTAATATATAATAAGCATTACGTATTTGTTATTTCATACTCATACTATTTGAGTGCAACTGTTCAATAGTAAAATATATAAGAATTGTAAATGTGCATAGATCATCATGACTAAGTACACATTTTTTAGCAAACTGATCGATACATTTGTTTATCTCTTACTTGAACCTCACATTTCAGAACATTATATATTATTTTATTACTATTTTTATGTTAGTCTTATTTGTTTTGTATGCTCTTCATAAAAATTGTGATGTTAGATCATCGAATATCGATATGTATTCATAATTTTTTGTTATCTTGATATTGAATTATTTTTTTATTTTTTTATGATCCATAACTTATTTATGTATGTAACATTCACCTACTGTTTTGTTGCATTTTATTTTCTCTAATAACAACTTTATTGGAAGTTTTTTTTCATATTAATTAGTTTTTATTAAGGATCCTTTATGAGAACGAACAATTTAATTAATTGGTGTTTTTGTATTTAAATAAGAACAAAATCAAGTTTGAGAGAAGTAAAAAATGTGTTTAATTTATTTTTATTTGTGGAAGAGAGGGAAATCCTTATTATATTTTTTTATTAAAGTATTAACCCTTTTTTTGTCCATTAATAAATATTTACGTGAGTATTATACCTTTTTATTAAAGTGTTAATCCTTTTTTTGTCTTTTAATAAATATGTATGTGAGGTGGATTGTACTTTTAAACCTAAATTCTAAATTTTATTTTGTTGACTTAATCTCTTAAAAAAAAATTTTGTTAAGCTAAATTATAATGGATCTTAATTTTTGATCTATATTTAATTATTAAATTTTGGAATTTTTTTATGTGTGGTGGGTTGAGCCGGTCATGAAGAAGGGACAGTGTAAAAGGCGCCCGCCTATTATTGCATTTCAGGTTTAATTCAGTTGAGATCACTTTTCAAATTACTCTTTGAAAGACAAAGAAGTAATTGGCTAATCCAAAGGTTGTGGAATGTAAATACTCCAGTCGACTCTGTTGCATCTGGATTACACCATATAGTTATGTGGCTTTTCATTGTTGTGTGTCATGTGCTGCCTCAAACTGATTGTCTAGTGTGTTGTCTCAATCTAATTATCCTTTTTTTTCTTTCTGGATTAGTCAAACACACAAATATGTTAAAAACCCTTATTTATAACATATATGTTTATGATAAAATAAATAAATCAATAAATAACATATATTTATTATTCGTGTTAATCGATATTGTCATTTACGGGTTCGTGTTAAGAAATGATCAACTTAAACCTGTTAAGTTTGTATTGATTTCAAGTCGTATTGTTGTATCATATCAGAAGTTGTCACCCCTAATTCCGTTTGTTTAGGGAGAAAATGGTAAAAAATGCAAGAAAGAATTTTGTTTAAAAATTTTCATGTGCTTGGTTAGCACGAAAAGGAAAATGATAAAAAAAAATAATTTTCTTTCATACTTGAATTTTCTTACAAATAATCAACTTTTTTTCTTGTAAAAAACACAAAGAAATACAAAAAAATTGTAGTATATAATTAATTTCTCATTTTATCTTTATTTTTCTTAAAATATTTTATTGGTTATTAATTTTAAAAAATTTTGGTATGCATTTGATTAATCATATAATTTGGCTCAAAGACTTTTGTGTTGGTGATTGTCTTAGAATTAGGTTTTGAGCCACTTTTTTTTAAATTTTTTGGCTTTCAATTATAATTACATATTTTTTTGGGACCAATTTAATCTAATTAAGGGTAATTTAGACAAATGTAAAAAATTTCTTATAACTTTACTTTCATTCAAATAATAAAATGAAAATTTTTTAAAACTTTCTCATAATTTTTCATTCTAACCAAATACATGCATGAAAGTATATTTTCTATTATTTTCTTTTCTTTCACTCCACTTTCTATTAATTTTACTTTCCATAACTTTTTTTCTTCCTAACAAAACAGACCCTAGGTGAATATATATTTTGGAAGTGTTTCTAAATCAAAAAGTATTTTTATTTATGAAAGTGTGTTTAGTAAAAATATTTTAAAAGTGCTTAATATCCATACTTAACTAATATTATCCTTAACTTTGATTTTAAAACTAAATTCATCTAATATATTTCAGTGAGTAAATTGCAAATCCATATCAATAAAACATGCAATTGATTTTCTGGCAAAGTAATATCCAATTCTTTTGTTTTTTTTTTTTTTCTGAAGTCACATTTTTGTGTGGATATATTTCAACAATTGATGATCAAATCACTCTGATGTTTAAGTGAACTGGGGCGGATTTACACCCGGTGTGCAGTCTTCAATATCATTTTAGAATTTATATCTAGGTTTAAAATTTTAACTTAATTTATTAACATAATTATGTTTCAAAGTGACGTGGTTTCAGTAAGAAGTCCACGAGTTACAATGAAATGTAATTAAAATAATAGTTATAGACTATATTAACTACTACATAATTAAGTTATCGAATTAAATCAATTTTTTAAATCCAAATAACTTCATTCTTCAAGTTTTATTGAATAAATGGGATTCTTTTGACTTAAAAAAAATTATATGCACGCTTCGTTCATATGATTCAATGTCACGACTCTCAGATAAAACCTAAATATCGATAAATTAAAGGAGATTTGGTGCTAAGTTCACACGAAGGGGCTTTTTTTTTTTTTTTTGGCATTAGATTCAATCTCACTACTTTTAAGATCAAAAGTCTATAAAATCAATCATTGACAAAAATATCCTTACTGAAGTAGGTATTTAAAATGGTTAATCTCAAATTACATCCTGAAAAATCATTCAAATTTTAATTTGCACCCTCAAAGATCAAAAAACTTAATTTGTACACTGAAAGATAAAAATTTGTATTAATGCACATCTCAAGCTAACAGCCATCAGTTTACTGTCTAAAATTAAATAGATAAATTACACCTAGACCCCTTCATGCTTGTCACTTAATCACTTAGATCTCTCACATTTGAAATATTACATATATATCTCTTTAGAACCTAAATATAACTAAAAATGTTTCTCCAATTTGACATCCAAATAATTCTGTTTAAGTGATGTATTGTATTGCATATAAAGAACATTATATAAATACTTGCATTATATTGGACATTCAAATGGTAAACTTGATTTTGAAGTTTAGAGTATAACGACCTCACAAAATAAAGGATAGTATAAAAATTATAATTTTTTAACAGTTAAAAACATATTTTTAATAATATCTTAATAATATTTTAAAAATTATTAAGATAAAAACATATTTTTAATAGTTATATTAACAGATATCAACGATAAGGGATTATATGTTACACATGCACAAACGTCAAGAGTTGTAGCAGTAATATTCTAAATGTGAAGGGGTTCAAATGATTAAGTGACAAGTATGAGATGATCTAGATATAATTTATCCATTTAGTTTTAGACCGCAAACTGACGGCTGTTAGTTTTAGATGTCCATTGATACAAATTTCTATCTTTGAGGGTATAAATTGATATTTTTAATATTTGAGAAAATAAATTGATATTCGAACGATCTTTCTTGATGAAATTTGCGACTAGCTCGATAATAAAGTGGTAACAACCAAAACTAAAACGAGACGGTGTCTAATTCAAATCTTAACAACTATTTGGGTTAAATTAAAACGAGATTTATTTTTCTCTACTTTCAGTGTGGTCTGCTTTGATCAGATTAGAAAGTAAATTAGTCTATGGAACAATGTTATTGAAACCTAATTTATTGATCTAATTTGCTAATTTAATTAACTATGACTTTTGAATTAATTGTGGGCTCCATCAAATATTAGAACAAGGTGTTGATCAAATGATTTTAATGAAGCCACATCAATAAGTCGATAAATTTTTAGATCCAAATAACATTACTCTTAGCTTACATGTACTTAAATTGCCTAAGACATCTTTGATTATTGAAACAAAAAAATAATAATAAATAAAAAAAAAGAAGAATGGGATTCTATTTAACCAACAAAATATCCATATGAAAACTATTACACCACGGACCAATGCTATTGAGATTTAATTTATGGATATAATTTAGAAATATAATGAGTTGTCACCAATAATATGATAATGAATTCATTTAATGCTACAATGAGACTCATCGTTAAATACATTTCACTATCATTTCATTGGTGACAACTCATTATGTCTCAAAATTATGTTCCTAAATTATGTTCCAATAGCATTACTGTTACACCACGTCATTTTTGTTTCATATAAAAAAATTAAAATTTATTTTATTAAATAGTAATACTACGTGATATTAATGATGTGATATCTCCTTATATTGACCAAACCCACATTGAGACACATGGTATAAGGAGAGTAGCCTTGTGTGATTTTTTTTTTCTTTTAAGTACATAATTATATATAAAAAAAATACTATTGAGTCCTAATATTTTGAGCTCTATTTAATATTAAAATTTATTGTTTATCCAATATAGTACTTGAACATAGCCGGCTTAGAGCTCTCTCGAGTAATCGACAAAAATATGGACACTTTGTAACAAAAAATAATAATAAAGTTCATGCTACAGTATGGGTTATCAAATATGCTCACAAACTACTACACCGTTTTGACCTAAAGAAACTCATAAAAAAACTAAGGTTAATATACAATTGTCTTTTCTAGCTAACATTAATAAATTCATTGCTAATATCAATTATGATGAAAATCTTCTGAGGAGGAAACAACCAGCTGAATCCCTCTCTTGACCTCTTAAAACCTGTTGTTGCACAACTAATACAGAAGCTGTACTGTCTAAATCCATGGATGCAACATAGTCTCCAATAACTCCAAGTTCATCTATGTTATCACTCCAATTCGATAATCCTTGGATTAACAAAATGTTAATCCCATGTTTCCTCCCAACAATCCAAAGATCATAATGGTCATCATTCATTGCCTGAATTGCAGCAACAGTTTCTTCCCCATTCTTCACTACTACTTCCCTGTAAACCACTTGACTATTCCCCTCATTTTTCACCCAAAACCATGTCACCAGACCATCATCAAGCTTCTTCTCCATCTCCAAATCTCCCTCATTGTTTTGTGAAAGAAACCTTATGACAGTAAGCGATACGTCGGGGTTCCCAGCCATCCTATCTGCATAAGCCAGGGCCTCTCGAGCGTCTCCTCCACCCAAAAAAAGCACAACAAAGTGGTGGTGGCTCGCTTGCCTGCTTGGCCCTTTGTCCACCAAAACTCCAACAGAGCAAGGTGCATGAGCCAGAACATTCGAGTTTACGGATTGAACACCTTGACGGACCATCTCTGTTCGACCAAGTTCCTTGTGAAAAGGTAGGATAATAAGAGAAGCTTTCTTGTCAAGAGCAAGCTCACAAATGTCTTGGTACATGCTTCTCTTTGGGGACACTGATGTAAAGGAATGGATCTTCACAACTTCACCTTTGGATTCTTGAAAAAGCCTTAAGGCATTGTGAATTGAGTTGAAGCTGGTGTGCTGAAAGGCTTGCTCTTGATTCTCATGGTCTATGAACAAAGAGGTGGCACGGCCAACAAGCTCGACGAGGCGAAGGGCGTAGACTGAGAAAGGACTGCTCACTGTTGGATTCGAGACTTCGAGCAGATTGATGAAACCGGCCACACTTTCTTGATCATGGATGCAGGCTACTATATGGATTCCTGTGTTCGGAGGATTGTGCTGGATGTTTCTTCTAGTGTTCACCATGTATGGCCTTGTCGGATCATAGATCATGCTAATCAATGGTGTAGCTACTGCAGGGATTGCTGTTGTCAATAAAACCATCATTGTAAAATATGGCTTCGTTATCATCTGTATTGAGCCATAAAAAATAAACCTGTCAATCTGTTGTGTATAATTGTTTTGTTTTTAAGTTGTGCAAGTAATCAAACATCAAAATTTGTTTATGTATAATCAAGACTCATAATTTCAAATTCGTATCGCTTATAAATCGTAAGGTAAAGTTAACTTACGACATATTAAACTGATTTTATCTCAACCCATTTTTTTGATAGGTCTAATGAGTTTACTTGTTTACCATTCAAATAGTTACGCATGTTATATCTGTATTAGATTCCGGTATGTCTTGTTGACTATATTCAAAATTGCCTATATCCTAGACAATTTAAGTTGCTCTTAACTCTGTGCATGTGTGTGTGTGTGAGAGAGAGAGAGAGAGAGAACCTTTAAATCCATCCAATGGATGTATAACAAAAGCTCAACATGGCCTCTTTCGCTCATTATGAGACTAAGAGTAAGACTATCTCTGAGTGGCATGTGAAAGAAACGAGAAACAGCTAGAGTTGCAACAAACTTGGTGAAGTACCCGGCCAAAGCAATGAAAAGGAGTGGCTTCAAGCTCGACCACAATCCACTCATGGAGGACACATCCGTGTACATACCAACAAAAGCAAACGAAAATGGCATCAAAACCTCCATTATGATCGTCTCACTCCTCTCTACAAGAGTAGCCCCCAATGGAGGCCCATCAGGTACAGCCAGGCCCAGCCAAAGAGGCCCATTAGCAATAGCTAGACCACACATATCACTCACAAACCCCACCACCAAAACACCCAACAAGATGGCAATAACATAAAACTGTTCCACCGGTTTGCCTTCCGGCGTTGATCGGACAATCCAAAGCATGGCCTGTCGAACACCACCGATAATGGAAGCCAAAACCACCACAAATGAAACCATATACCACAATGCAGCAATACCCTTTCCTTCCCCTTGTTTAGCTGCCTCAAAAGCGACCACGCCATTTATTCCGATCACATCGCTGATCACCGCCGTTGACAAGGCCATCCGGCCAATCTCGGAGCTCAAGAGGTTGAGCTCTTGAATGATGGTATAGAGAACTGGAAATGCTGTTATGCCCAAAGATGAAGAAACTCCCCAGATTGAAGAACCTTTGGCAAGTTCTTTTTCCATTGACTTCCGAAAAACAAGAGCAATTGATCCAGTGGTGATTATAGGAATGAGGACACCAAAGAATGCAATGTACCAGTCTTTTTTCCCCGATTTCTTGATTGTGGTGAGGTCCATTTTCACCCCAGACAGGAAGAGGAAGTACATGAAACCCATCACTCCCACATTTTTCAACACGTAAGTACCATGGTCTGGGAACACATATGTAGCAAACTCCTTGTTCCGGCCTAAGACAGAGGGGCCAATTATGATACCACCCTAGTAAAATGTAAATATTAAAGGAATACCACAACATTAGCCCACAATTTTTTTTTTTTTAAAAAAACACAGTTATTTCTATTTAATTGGTGCGTTGAATCTTTGTATTTAGAGTTTAATTTGGGGTCGGAAATTTTTGTGTATATCTTGTTAGACAAATCATCTTCAACACGCTCTCTCGCATGTAGGCTAAATTTTGAATCTAACATGTAAAAATCTTTTAATAATTATGACAGCAACGAGATTCGAATATAATAACTCTAACCCTAATACTACCATATTAGACAACTTTTTACCCCAAAAATTTAAGATAGTAGGAAGAATGAAACTTTAGTATTTATACTTTAACATATTTTGAACTATATCTCACGCTTCCTTCTCTTCTCAATGGAATCAATTTTCACCAAAAAAAAAAAAGAAGAAGAATACAATTTCCTATGAGATGCAATTTTATTCACGAGAGATTGGAAACAATAAAAAGAACCCAAATGAAGGGATCTTAGTTAAATTCTTTTTCCAAGGTATTTAGGCCTTGTGATGCACTGTACATGAGGAAAAATAGAAGAATGGAACTTACAATGATTTCTGAGACAATTCTGGGTTGTTTGAGAGGTTTCAATAGAAAGCGAAGGATATGGGTGATGAAGATGACTATGGAAATTTCTAGCAACACCAGTGGAAAAGTGTAATCTAAAGGGTTTTCTCCGTAGAAAATGCCAAAGGGATGACTCGGTTGAGTGGGTCGACATATAACCAGGCCTTCGTTGATCAGCTTGGGGGGTTCCGTAAGATTAACTTCCATCTGTGTATTTCCTGCTCAGAATCGATTAATGCTCATCTGTAGTGGAGACGGAGAAAACCCTAACCATGCAAAGCTGTATCTGAAAACCCTAACCATGCAAAATGAGAGAGAGAGAGAGATTTTCACATACCATGAGAGAGATAGAGAGTGAGTAAAGTAATGGAGCAGCGTTAAAAGTGGTTTAGAAATCCAATGTCTTGGTTGCCGTTGTTCATTCAGTTGTGACGGTTATTTAGGTGAAACCACCAATTCTAAGTAGAAATTGTATTAAACATTGTATTACAAATGATTTGGTCAATCCTACACGTTGAGGGTGTGTTTGTTTGGAAGATATGTGGGGGTATTAGGAGATGGAATAGAATAAATTAATACATGAGGCCCACTTATATGTTGTTTGTTTTTCAATTTAAGTTTAGTACTATTTTTATGGTTGCTCTAAACCCATGTACATGACTATATATAATACCACTTGGTTCAGTCGGATTAAGGGCCAACTACGGTATAAATGTGTTAATTGACTATAATATCCCTTCCTACATATCTCTCGTATAAAATAATAACACAGATAACATTTTTCAATACCAGAATATGCTATCCGAGAAACAAATTACTCTCTAAATGTTTTGTAAAAATGAGTGACACCCACTAATCTAATCAACTACGTTGAAACATGGCAATGCTCTACAACAAATATAACTTCAATCTATCCCTTCACCACAAGTATGAAGATGTCCATTCCCTCCCCACTCCTTGTCAACACATACAGACATTCTTGCTCTGGATAGTTATGAAAGTGGTCCATTTGAGATTCAATAATATTATTCAAATTTAATTTATTAACCTAATTTGCTATAGTTATTTGGATTGACAATGAACCCGATAACTTGTTAATAATACAAGAAATTAATGTTTATCACTATCCCGTTTGTCACTATCTCGGAATAGTGACATCGAATTTTGTTCAAGTGATATATATATATATATATATATAAATCTGAAAAAAGAGAGAATCCTAATTATGCTGTTATGGCAAAATTCAAAAATGTACCTGAGGCAGAGGGAGTCATAATTATGAAACATTCAAAATGAAAGGGATTTAAATTTATTTGAATTTTAAAATGTGCATTTTAAATGAATATTATTAAATTTTTTATTTTTTATTTAAATAAAGGTAAATAATTCTTTTGAAATGAATTTGTCCTTTAATACCCAAAAAAGCAAAAAATGTTTGGACCTAATAACTTGAAAGTACATTTGGACCGATGACCAAAAAACTCTTTCAATTTTGCACCTTTTTTTTACGGGTCATCTTGTGGGCCTATCCAATGGGTCAGCTTAATATGGCCAGATAATTGGGCTTAAGAGGCCAAGAACCACGATCCACGTCATTACCTTTTATCAACAAAGCTGTCAACCCCATGGATCGGTTGAGGCTGAATTTCTCAAATTAGAGAAGACTACATTACTGGAAAAAAAAATTTGATATAGTATCGACATTACAAGTTTATGATTTTTTTTTTTTTTACATTTTTTAAGAATCATTTATAATTTTGTGGTGATTTCGATTGATTCTAAAAATATTCTAACATTTTTAGGATCGATTCTGACAGTTTTAGAACTGATCACAAAAAATGGTAATTTGTCCCAAACAAATTGTAACTTGAACCTTAAAAATTGTAAATTTTTTTGTATTAAAAAAAACCCCAAAAAAATTCTATCAAAACTTGGTGATAAATATCGAATTTTTTATTTTTCAGTATTGTAGTGTCATTTTGAATGGCTGTGAATCACCTTGTACAATTTCCACATCTTGCAAATTCCATGAAAGAATTTGTGGCATGAGAACGTGCGTGCGGGTGTGTCTCTGTGTCAGAGTGGTGGAAACAGATACGAGCAATAAGCGACATTGACAGATCAAACAAGAAGATCTTCCATTTGGCTACTTATTTATCGTGGATAGCACTATACCAAAAGTTATTATTGCTAAGGATTAAATTGTAGTTTTTTAAAGATGAATGTATAATTATTTGTGATCGATCATTAATAACTTCACTAAGTTATAACTCTGTCTACAAGGGTAATTAACAAGGGTCGACCTCATTTTTCCAATGTTATTGAAGACCAAGGAGAGGGAACTCCATGATCGATTAAGCAATCACTTTTGAGCTTTGAATTTTGCTGATGAAAAATATTAATACAGGTAATAAGTGTGTCTACATTAATAAGAGGCACCAAAGTACGATAACAAAAAAGATGGCAACCCCTTATTCAAACATCCTGAATTTTGGGGGAAGTATACGCCCTCCTCCCCCGTCCCCAAAAAACAAAAAAAAAAATTAAAAGTGAGAGTGTTACGCTTTTTATCTTTCAAAGAAGAAATTATTTTCTCTCTTTTGGTGTTTGGTAAGAGAGATAAAAAGTAGAAAAGATTGTTTTTTGATTTGATAAAATTCAAATAAATTTAAATCCCTTTCATTTTGAATGTTTCATAATTATGAGTCCCTCTGCCTCAGGTACATTTTTGAATTTTGCCATAACAGCATAATTAGGATTCTCTCTTTTTTCAGATTAATATATATATATATATATATATCACTTGAACAAAATTCGATGTCACTATTCCGAGATAGTGACAAACGGGATAGTGATAAACATTAATTTCTTGTATTATTAACAAGTTATCGGGTTCATTGTCAATCCAAATAACTATAGCGAATTAGGTTAATAAATTAAATTTGAATAATATTATTGAATCTCAAATGGACCACTTTCATAACTATCCAGAGCAAGAATGTCTTTATGTGTTGACAAGGAGTGGGGAGGGAATGGACATCGTCATACTTGTGGTGAAGGAATAGATTGAAGTTATATTTGTTGTAGAGCATTGCCATGTTTCAATGTAGTTGATTAGATTAGTGGGTGTCACTCATTTTTACAAAACATTTAGAGAGTAATTTGTTTCTCGGATAGCATATTCTGGTATTGAAAAATGTTATCTGTGTTATTATTTTATACGAGAGATATGTAGGAAGGGATATTATAGTCAATTAACACATTTATACCGTAGTTGGCCCTTAATCCGACTGAACCAAGTGGTATTATATATAGTCATGTACAACTTTTAATTAACTTTTTCTGTCTTTTCTATTTTATGTCTTTACAAAACATGATATTTTATCTATCTATCCAATTTTTCTGATGTATCAAACAAAGTATGAGAGTCGAAAATAAAATTCAACTCACATATAGGATGACAATCATGTATTGTCGTGTCGGGTTATTGTACGTTCATGTTGAGCACTAGTTGACCATAACCTAATTTATTTAACTAATCGTGTTATATCGACTGACCTATTTATTTTTCATGTCGAGTTTGCACCCGTATTCGTGTTATAACCAATATAAACTTCAAATAAAGAACTTAACGTTAAGACTTAAGTTTAAGATTTTATTATCAATTAATTGAATTCATGCTCATACTTTTTCTATAAATTAAAAATTAACTTAATAAACATAACAATAATATTAAGTACAAATGTATTTTTTTATACAATAATTATGTCAATACTTAATAAACAATAATAAATTGTTAGAATTTTATTTTTATAATATTAATTAATGTGTTAATCATATTAATTTTGTGTTTAACACTAACCTAACAAATTTATTATTCATGCCAATGGTTCGTGTAATTTACGAATTCGTGTTGAAAAAATCAACTCTAACCCACTGCCCACTGTGTTTTTGTCTTCCGATAACTATACAAAGGATTTTGTAGTTCACCCAGAAAATCTAGTGCACTTAAAAAAGAATAATCATTTTTAATTTCAAAAATCTGATTTTCAATATCAAAATATATGGAATGGTTGTCCCCATTACTATTCCTAACTAAAAAAGTGTCATCAAGAGATCAAATTCTGAATGTTCTTGATGCTGAATAAATGGTGATCAACATTACTGAAACTATCCTTTCTTCTTCCAACTTTTTGATCTTCCCATTCATTCCCTGTGAACCCTTCTTCCCCCAATTCCTTTCATTCTACTAATGAAATAATCTATAATAGTTCAAAAATCTAGATCGACTAATTTTGGATTAATAGTCAGTTTGTTCCATCTTTTTTCCCACCTTCAGAAGAATAAAACATAGACATTTACCTCTATTGTTAAAATTTTTTGAAAGTTAACTATCTCAGTTTCATATATATATTTATATAAAAAATTTTAAAAAGACTTTATTTCATAAGATAAAAAAAGACTTTTTTCATCTAAATAAACACAACAACGGATTTCTTTGTCTGCTGTTTCAAAAATTTTCATTTTTTTTATAATATTTTTGCAAATTTAATTTCATTGATCAATTCAGAACATCTGTTCCTCGACAGTATCTATTGATACTTTCAAAATTAGAAGAAATTGCCACCCTGCTCACATAGTTGGTCCACAAACATAAAACAGAGTATTTCATACAACAAAATTTTTTACAAGAATGTAGCTTTTATTATGGGTAGGCTTAAAGGTTTTTCACCCTTAAAAGTTAATCACCTTTGAGAAACAAAGGAACATTATAACTCAATTCAAACCACAATAATCGTGACTCAGCTCAAACCGTGATCCGCATCCACTGATCTGGAGAATAATTAATGCAAATTTAGACAATTCTTGTGCCCAAAAAACAAATAGATTACTTTTCTAGTTTCATCTCAGAATCTTTTCCATGGATTTTGGTAAACCCCATGTTGATTCAATGGCTGTGTTGTTATTTTTCCCAGGTGGATTTGGTAAAGGCCTCAAGTGGATTCTGGGATCAGGTATTTGCCCCCACTGAGGCACAAACTCTATAATAAGCAAGTTGGTGCACAGAGTGATAATACTTTCAATAGAAAAGCGGTGCAGTCGTACAATCTGCTTCATGACACTAACATAATGTAACCAAGAACTACAGCTACTGTATTTGTTTGGGGTGGATGGATAACAACTGCCATTGTCAAGTGCATCACCACCACAATAACAAACATTACTAACAGAATCCCCCATGGAGCCTGGGTCCAATTCACCTGTTGGAAAAACCCATCATCTCAAAATACATACTACACATACGTTTTTTCACTTCCGGTTCTAAGGTACAGCCTAGCAAGTTGACATCCACAAAAATAAACCCATAAAAAAAAGTACTGAACATCCTCAATGAAATGTAACTATTACATGCTCCAATAGGATTTACATATTTGGCTTCAGGCATATGCTCTTATTTCACTAAAAAGTGTGATGAATAAAAGTTTAAAATACCACCAACGCACAGAAATCAAAAACTCCAAGCCATGGAGTAGTGGGTGATTCTGTTCAAGCACATTGTCCACTATCTTCAAAATAAGAGGATCATATTATAATAACCATAGGATCAGGAGAGATTGGAAATCTGTTACAGGTAAGCTGGTTTCTTTGTCCCCATACAATCAAGACACGAATTGTACCCTAAAGTGACATCAATCTTCTCATTAGTTCCACATACAATATATCCCAACCGTACACGTGGTGGCATATAATAGCATCCATTGGTCCCACAATGCACCTCAAGCACGATTGGATAAGTATGTAGAGNGAAATCTGTTACAGGTAAGCTGGTTTCTTTGTCCCCATACAATCAAGACACAAATTGTACCCTAAAGTGACATCAATCTTCTCATTAGTTCCACATACAATATATCCCAACCGTACACGTGGTGGCATATAATAGCATCCATTGGTCCCACAATGCACCTCAAGCACGATTGGATAAGTATGTAGAGCAATAAAATTACTTTTGAGCCCCAAGTCAATCTGTGGCATCATTCGTCTTTCTGAAATGAAAGCTCAAAGTTTTTAAGAATATAAAACTTCAATCTACATTGAAAGATTTCATCAGTTTATGGCATAAATAGGGCGATAATGATGAGGGTTGATGAAGTAGTAAATGGTATAAAGCAAGAGATGAAGACGTGACTTAGACGAAGTTGGAGAGGAGTCAACATCCACAGTTAATANAGTTTTAAGAATATAAAACTTGAATCTACATTGAAAGATTTCATCAGTTTATGGCATAAATAGGGCGATAATGATGAGGGTTGATGAAGTAGTAAATGGTATAAAGAAAGAGATGAAGACGTGACTTAGACGAAGTTGGAGAGGAGTCAACATCCACAGTTAATAATACCCCATTATTAAAAAGCCTGCAACAAAAATTTAAGACACAAGCATAAAAACCCTAGGCTCACACTGTCACAGAACTCTCAAAAAGGGCCACCCTACCCTCTGGAGAATACCCACTACGTCTCAGACTGCATTGATGTCTCCCTTCCTTTCCCAAAGAAAGAATTTCATCAGAGAAGAAAAATCTTTGATCAAATCTTTTTCTTTTTTTTCGAGTTTTTGCTTTTCAACTAAAGCTTNTGTCACAGAACTCTCAAAAAGGGCCACCCTACCCTCTGGAGAATACCCACTACGTCTCAGACTGCATTGATGTTTCCCTTCCTTTCCCAAAGAAAGAATTTCATCAGAGAAGAAAAATCTTTGATCAAATCTTTTTCTTTTTTTTCGAGTTTTTGCTTTTCAACTAAAGCTTATTTCTGCTAAAAGAGAAAACTCAGAAGAGTACATTCCTGTTAGAATGAGCAAAACACCACATGACATAGAAGATCATCATAGGAGGTGAAAAGATTTCTTCNTCTTTTTCTTTTTTTTCGAGTTTTTGCTTTTCAACTAAAGCTTATTTCTGCTAAAAGAGAAAACTCAGAAGAGTACATTCCTGTTAGAATGAGCAAAACACCACATGACATAGAAGATCATCATAGGAGGTGAAAAGATTTCTTCAGTTCAACCATCCTTGGCCAAAATATCTACAGAGTGATTGCTTCCAATGAATCTGAGAACCAGTTCATCTTTCCACAGATAAAAAATGAAACGAACCCTAGTAGTTATGAAGCTGAAACAGACAAAAAAAATTGCAGCAGCAAATGAATTTTAACGGAACAAANAGATAAAAAATGAAACGAACCCTAGTAGTTATGAAGCTGAAACAGACAAAAAAAATTGCAGCAGCAAATGAATTTTAACGGAACAAAATCAGATTAAAAAAAGGAAAGAAACCCTAATAGTTAATAAGGTAGACTAGAAAAAATTAGTAGCAGCAAGTCCAAACCAGTATATATAACCCAAAGAACATGAGAATAACCATTGTCTTCAGTTTACCTACATATAGATTTTATGATCTCATGAAACATTGTTCAGGAAGGAGCAGCAAGGTTAGGCCACGAGTTCAGCTGGAAAAAATAATTCATGGCATGTATATTTATTGTCATAACTATCATGCAGTGTACTGACCAGACTAGAAAAATACACCATGCGGTGTAATCAAAGCCTGAAACAATCGTATTACTTATACCTAGAAGAAGCCGGAAATGACAGTAGTGCTTTTCAAAGATCCTTGATTATGTCTCAAAAGACAGATCCTATCTCTTACCAAACATACTGATTTGCTTCTTTTTTTTTTCCCTAGCGAATTAATCAATCCAAGAACAAGAATAAAACTTCGAGAAGATCATCATTAATTAGCTGAACAGAAGAATATACATATTATGTGTCTTTCCGAACTTTTAGCTGTTGATATAACAAACCTAGCTAGAACAAGAGCAAGGCGTTAAACATGCATACAAACCATATCTGGTTGTATACTAATATTCTTAATTTTGTTTAGAAACATTTAACACCTAATAGATGCTTATAACCTAGAGAAAGGCGATTAGATCTCAGATTTCACGTCTTATATCGAATTTCTATTTCATGGCTAAATTTAAGGAGGAACAAAACTGAGGAGGTCGAGATTCTGTCTAAAAAGAGAGAGAAATCATATATGTGGCGTTGATTATCAACAACATCAAAATAAAACCAATCATCAAAACAACATAAGTAAACCCTTGAGTATTGCAGACAAAAGAAGAGAGATGACAAAAAAAGTCAGTAGTAAGTGTTTATACCCAGATAGAAATAATCCTTGCTGAAGCTTAACTGCACCATACATAGTAAGAAGAACCCGTGAAACTCAGGATAGATAGCGCCAGTTCTTTGTGATCTAAAGAACACAGAGAGATAAATCCTCCACATCCATCATCACTATCCAAGGCGCTATCCCTCCTGAGCTTTACAGATCCTACTATACTGTCTTCTTGCTTGAAGATCAGAGAGAGAGGCTCTCAACCAAGTTAAGCTATTATCTCAATTGGGTTTTTCAGAGAGCTCACTTGGTGGGGAGGAAAAGAAAGGGCATGAGAGGTTTTATAGGGAAAAAATTGGGACGTGTGGGACGTCAGTCATGGGTCATTTCTATTGGGGGCATGAAAAGGGTTGGACCAAGTAAAATGGGGTTCGATTGTGGAGGCCGGAGGGGTCAGAATTTTACTTCATTTGTTGAATAATTTATGTAAATTCAATCCTTGCATTATGCTTTCTAACTTTATACGCTGCCGACTACGTTGCATTCCCCTCTTATTGGGAATACAATAATGTGGAATGGAGTGGTTTATAACTTTATACTTATACATGCAATAAAACTCCTTATTTTCTGCACTATTGCAGCTTTGACGGAGGACAACAATGATTTTTTTTCGTATAAGTCCGGAGGAACATGCCACATATTTGAGGCTTCAAGACCCTCAATCATGGCCCTAGATCTATTTTATGTAAATACAAGTATAACGGAATGTCACTTTTGAAATTCAAGTTTTTTTTAGCACGTATGATTAATTATAATTATTATAAATCTCATATATTGTATTTTTTTTTTTAGAGTTCTTATATTGTATTTGAATGAATTATAATCTAGAGACAAAAATAAAATGAAAATGATATTTATTTGAATGAATTACAAGTGTGGAATAAGAGCAAAACCAAAAAAAATAAACAAAAGAGAGTAGAATATAATCTCTTGTTTTTGGCAAAGATAGACCACCAGCTGACCAGCATGTTTATAGCATAAAGGGGTTGTTTATTCGATGGGTTATATGGGATTTGTTAAGGAGTGTAATGCTGGTCCGTAGTTAGTTCGGAAGATTAAACTCAAACACACGAGTTTCGGTACACCCAAAAGAGGTGGGTTTCATATGTGACAACTTAGGATGTTAAGTCAAATGACCTTTCTATCTTTAATTAAATATCTTATCCACTAAATATGAAATTTATAAGTTGACAAAAAAAATGTATACTTAAACAAACATAGGTATGAATTGAATTATCTTGTGAGCATTTTAGTTAATTACATGAGAAATATCAAAATTGTGGGTCCCACATATGTATTTTACTCACCAAACAAGAAATTGGGAATGATTTGTATGTGAATCACATTCACCAAATGGGGGGTTAGGTTTGAGTAGGGGTGGCAATCGAGTCGTGTTGTGTCGATTATTAGTCAACTCATACTCAACTTATTTAACTATTTGTGTCGTGTCGAGTTAACATGTTTATTTCCGTGTCGTATTCGTGTTGATTTACATAAACTTTGAATAAAAAATTTAACTNTATCATGCAGTGTACTGACCAGACTAGAAAAATACACCATGCGGTGTAATCAAAACCTGAAACAATCGTATTACTTATACCTAGAAGAAGCCGGAAATGACAGTAGTGCTTTTCAAAGATCCTTGATTATGTCTCAAAAGACAGATCCTATCTCTTACCAAACATACTGATTTGCTTCTTTTTTTTTTCCCTAGCGAATTAATCAATCCAAGAACAAGAATAAAACTTCGAGAAGATCATCATTAATTAGCTGAACAGAAGAATATACATATTATGTGTCTTTCCGAACTTTTAGCTGTTGATATAACAAACCTAGCTAGAACAAGAGCAAGGCGTTAAACATGCATACAAACCATATCTGGTTGTATACTAATATTCTTAATTTTGTTTAGAAACATTTAACACCTAATAGATGCTTATAACCTAGAGAAAGGCGATTAGATCTCAGATTTCACGTCTTATATCGAATTTCTATTTCATGGCTAAATTTAAGGAGGAACAAAACTGAGGAGGTCGAGATTCTGTCTAAAAAGAGAGAGAAATCATATATGTGGCGTTGATTATCAACAACATCAAAATAAAACCAATCATCAAAACAACATAAGTAAACCCTTGAGTATTGCAGACAAAAGAAGAGAGATGACAAAAAAAGTCAGTAGTAAGTGTTTATACCCAGATAGAAATAATCCTTGCTGAAGCTTAACTGCACCATACATAGTAAGAAGAACCCGTGAAACTCAGGATAGATAGCGCCAGTTCTTTGTGATCTAAAGAACACAGAGAGATAAATCCTCCACATCCATCATCACTATCCAAGGCGCTATCCCTCCTGAGCTTTACAGATCCTACTATACTGTCTTCTTACTTGAAGATCAGAGAGAGAGGCTCTCAACCAAGTTAAGCTATTATCTCAATTGGGTTTTTCAGAGAGCTCACTTGGTGGAGAGGAAAAGAAAGGGCATGAGAGGTTTTATAGGGAAAAAATTGGGACGTGTGGGACGTCAGTCATGGGTCATTTCTATTGGGGGCATGAAAAGGGTTGGACCAAGTAAAATGGGGTTCGATTGTGGAGGCCGGAGGGGTCAGAATTTTACTTCATTTGTTGAATAATTTATGTAAATTCAATCCTTGCATTATGCTTTCTAACTTTATACGCTGCCGACTACGTTGCATTCCCCTCTTATTGGGAATACAATAATGTGGAATGGAGTGGTTTATAACTTTATACTTATACATGCAATAAAACTCCTTATTTTCTGCACTATTGCAGCTTTGACGGAGGACAACAATGATTTTTTTTCGTATAAGTCCGGAGGAACATGCCACATATTTGAGGCTTCAAGACCCTCAATCATGGCCCTAGATCTATTTTATGTAAATACAAGTATAACGGAATGTCACTTTTGAAATTCAAGTTTTTTTTAGCACGTATGATTAATTATAATTATTATAAATCTCATATATTGTATTTTTTTTTTAAGAGTTCTTATATTGTATTTGAATGAATTATAATCTAGAGACAAAAATAAAATGAAAATGATATTTATTTGAATGAATTACAAGTGTGGAATAAGAGCAAAACCAAAAAAAATAAACAAAAGAGAGTAGAATATAATCTCTTGTTTTTGGCAAAGATAGACCACCAGCTGACCAGCATGTTTATAGCATAAAGGGGTTGTTTATTCGATGGGTTATATGGGATTTGTTAAGGAGTGTAATGCTGGTCCGTAGTTAGTTCGGAAGATTAAACTCAAACACACGAGTTTCGGTACACCCAAAAGAGGTGGGTTTCATATGTGACAACTTAGGATGTTAAGTCAAATGACCTTTCTATCTTTAATTAAATATCTTATCCACTAAATATGAAATTTATAAGTTGACAAAAAAAATGTATACTTAAACAAACATAGGTATGAATTGAATTATCTTGTGAGCATTTTAGTTAATTACATGAGAAATATCAAAATTGTGGGTCCCACATATGTATTTTACTCACCAAACAAGAAATTGGGAATGATTTGTATGTGAATCACATTCACCAAATGGGGGGTTAGGTTTGAGTAGGGGTGGCAATCGAGTCGTGTTGTGTCGATTATTAGTCAACTCATACTCAACTTATTTAACTATTTGTGTCGTGTCGAGTTAACATGTTTATTTCCGTGTCGTATTCGTGTTGATTTACATAAACTTTGAATAAAAAATTTAACTCTAAGATTTTTTTTTCACTTAATTGAATCTCTCCTCATACTTTTTCTACAAACTAAAAATTAACTTAATAATAATAATAACAACAATAATGAGTAATAGTATCTTTTTTATACAATAATTATGTCAATACTTGATAAACAGTTACAAATAATTAATATTTTATTTATATAACTAATTAAATATGTTAATTGTACATTATACAACCAAATTAAACATCAAAAGTAATGAAAAAAACAAGTCATCAAAACATGAAAACTCATACATGCAACAAAAAGGCTAAATCAATCTCCTTCGAATTAAAAATTTCGTGTTAACGAGTCAATTCGCGTTAAACGGGTTGAACCCGAACACAACTCATTAACACTTCGTATTAACGGGTCGTGTCATACACAGGTCGTGTCAAAAAATTAATCAACCTAAACCCATTTATTCGTATCGTGTTTCGTATCGAATTATCGTGTCGTATCAAAAATTGTCATCCCTACATTGGAGAGAGTTTGATAAAACCAATCCAATCCACCGACACCAAAACCATCCAAAGATGCCCTAAAGGTATACTAAATCCAAATGATTGAAATTCAAGCTCTAATTTTCATTAGTACACTAGCAAATAGATATTATCACCTAGATTTGGATCATTTTATTACATTCTTTTTCAATAATTGATCACCTATTAAGATTTGATTAAGTTCCGCAGTCGATAAAAATAGGCCTCTAGTCATAGATGAGAGATATGGTCTAACCATTTTAAAAAAATTGAAGACAAAAATAATAAAAGGAACCTACTCCACATGATTTGCAACAATATTAACAATATGGTAAAATAGGTAAATCGTAATTTATCCTAAGCTTTTCCTCTTACACAACGATAAGTGAGTGCAAGTTTTCTTCCTATATATCAACTACGTGACTATTAGCAGAGTAACAGGTGATGCATTTGAATTCGTTGCTAATCTGATAATTATATTGCTAGTATTTGATTCAAAGTTTGTCCCATTGGTGAAATACTTATGGTAGTATATCATATGTTGAAAATTAGACCTTGAGTGCAATTAGCAACACAATTTATTCAAGAAGTAAAGTCCCGGTAGTTCAAGCAGTAACAAGGATGAGTTGTAAATTCAGACATCCTGAGTTTGAAACTTGACAACTCCTAGGAGTCAAGGCATGATGGATTTATCCCTTATAAATACTCTAGTTTCGGCGTAAATAATCTACATTTAACCATACTAAAAAGAAAAATAATGAAAATATACATAAACTACCTGCCATAGGTTATTCTAGAAGTGTATCAACATCCTGTTATAGGTTATCAATTCAATTAGAGAGCACTATAACATTTCAATTATGTCATTGAGCGATACACAGGAAACACTAAATAAAGATAAATTAAAATAAAGAGATATTCAGAATAGATCATAGTATTGCATAACAATATCAACTGAGTAGGTCACGGTGCATGGCTCTTTAGCAAGGATTCCCTCATTTTTTTTTTTTTTATCAAAATAGTAGGGTTCCTCGATGTTAGTCCTGCACAATTTCTGATAGAGTGTTCAACAGATTGCTTTAGTGTTAATTAAACATTGGTGGCTCCTGGGTTCTCCTTCACCACCCCAACATCACCGGTGAAATATACTTTAGGAGCCCGTATTCATGAAAGTAATGATATGGGTACAGACAGTCGGCATTGGTTGATTTGACCTCAACCCCAAATCAATCCAATACATATTTAGATTTATATTTTAAACCAGTATCAACTCGTTGACAATTCAAGTCCAATAATACCTAACAATACACTCGGTTACGGTACGTATATTTTAATATATTTTTATAATTTTTGTGAGTTATTTTATAATTAAAAAATTTATTATTTTTATGGGTAATTTATTATTATTGTGAATATTTTATCACTTTTTTTCGGTGTAAATTTTTTTTATTATTTTTGAAGGTAATTTATTACATTTGTGTGTCTTTTTATCACTGTTACGAGTATTTTTATCATTATTATTGTAATTATTTTTATAAATTTTTTTGGTGCCATAATAATAGTAAAACCCCCCATAATAATAATAAAAATATCTACAAATATAATAAATTTCGATACAATATCAAAAATTAACTCCAACAAATAAAAGTCATACTTATAGTAATAATAAATAGTCATCCAACCAAGTAGTTGTAAGTATAATTTTGTAAATCAATTTTTCCAAAATCTACATAAAAACTTTCACTTACTTTTTTCAAACTTTATCATAGACAATTACTCGTGCAATCAAATATCATATTTGTACATTTCGGCATGAAAGATTATTATTTGTTAATCATGTTATTGATTTTAATTACGGGTAATTCATGCATGAAAGTACAATAAAATATGAATAGTTTTAATAGGGGTGTTGGTAATAATTAGATGAGTCTATTTGGAACCATTGATTGAAACCTATCATAGTTTATAGATATTCAAAATAAAAAACTTTCCTTTTCATTAGAAAGAGGTTAACTTTTGCTAGGATGAGTCCAGTCACTAAATTCAAAACATAATTATAAAAGAGGGAAAAAAGAAAGAACACATATACCATAACCTAACCACTTGAATGGAGTAAATCAAAGAAGAAAAATATATATATTGATGGAACGTTTTCGATAACCAAGTGGGAAGCGAGACGTGTCATGTAGACCTCGAGAGATTGCATTTCCCCTCAGAGTATTTAGCTTACCTCAGCATCGTGGGATCTAAGACTACCTCGGCGTCAAGGGGATCATCCTCTGCATAATTCTTCTTCGGTATCACTGTCCACCCCATCTCGACATCTAAATTGCACATCGGCGTCTGATGAATAGTCACCCCAACGCCGGTCACTATGAGAAAAGATGAGCTTCGATCTAAAAAAAAAGGGAAGATCGACCGAGGAAAGCATACATATGATTGAGATAAAACAACTATGAGTATTATGGCTTAAGAGTGGAGTTGACTATTAGTCATTGGTCTCCCTCTCCAAGATAATCAAAATGATTAGAAAAGTAGTTCAATGACCAATGATAGAGACCTATGGTGTACGAAACAATTAATTCCTGACACTTCGAAGGGGGACTGGTGAAAATGTCTCTGCGCGTGCATGGTCATGCTCAATGCGCATTAAATGATTCTACAGAAACGTGTGATGTATTCATTGCTCGGTAGAATCGAGAAGTGTTCATTACGTACTCGGAGACTCGAGCGCGGATTTGCAAAAACCACTGGTGCAAAGAGACACATGCCCTCTAATCAAGGTTTGTGCACCAAATGTTGTCCGCTATACAAACCAACCAGGTGTTATCTCTCTGAGGTGACCAAAATGTCTACCTCAATCAACTCTTGGAAGGTATAAATAACATCCTTAAGGTCAAAGCTAAGGTATGCAACCTCTTACCCAAGTAATATAATAGTGTTCTCAAATTATTCCTCAAATTTTGACTTGAGTGTTGAGGGAGTCACGCCGAAAAATACTCCTACGCTCTTCTAACTTTTCTTTCTTGAGTGACAGAACACTGTTGAGAGTTGACTCATGAGTTGATCATTTGCAGAGGATTCTTCCACTGTTTGCAACCCCTCTTCCCTAAACCTCTCTGCAGCTCCGTCACCATTTCATACATGAAAGTGACATTTTAGGCAGACACAAGCTTACCAAATGAGAGATTTGTCATTTCGTTTATTATGCGAAAATCATTCTGCACACATATGAAACCCCAAAGCGAAAGGAGTGGAACTTAGGGAAGTAAAGGATTTGAATAAAATGTACAAAAATATTAACATAATAATATATACCAAGTTTAAACACGCGCATAAGTCAATTAATAGTTAACTCGTAAAAAAATAGCTCAATATAAGCAAGTATTTCTTCATTGCAAGGTTGTAAACTCTCACATATTGCAGTGGCTCATCTCATACAGCAAGATTCGAATGAATCATTATTTCTACGGAAGTAAAGAATAGTGTTTTTTTTTTATATTAGTCGACATTTGCCAAATTAATTTTGATTAATATACTTATAAGTTTTGCTTTGAGTTAGTTTGGTTTAATAAGCAGCCTATACCTAGATCAAACAAATATTAATGGGTTTTATCACTTAAGACAGAGCAAAAGTACTTCAAAACGAAAAATAAAACCGCCCCAACAGTATTTTTTTTTTTGGCCTGCCGTGGATGTTTTTAAACTCTTTCAAATGCCTAAAAATTTATAAGTTTGTATAATTGTGATATAAACGTAAAATGAACAACAATCTCTTCATGTTTAAAAAGAAAATAAACACAAAAACTTGTATGAGAGGTGATACAATCAAATGAAAAAAAAAGGTATGAGATTATAATTTTTTGAACTTTAATGAGATTATAGTTTGTCAGTGAGTCTAAACTTTCGAATTGTAGTGAGATTATAATTGTCAATAATTACGTAATACTAACCAGTTTTTGTTAGGGGACTAGGTGATTAAACCAGGTGAGCATGCTCGTCATTTGGCTCGTCGGTAATCAAAACTAATTTAAACAAGTGAGAGTTACATGACAAGTGGCCTTACCATAGCAAGCCGATGTAGTTCAGAGAATAGGTCTCGGTGATTCTTATGTCGAAATTTCAAATTTCAATGATTTAATTATAAAAAAAATGTCATGGTTATACCACTAATTGTTTATTTACATTAGAGTCATTTGGTTGCAGTATTAAAAAGTGGATTACAAAGTCATAATAGATTAAAACTTTCTAATATAATCTTATACAGTATATATATAATAAAATAGATTACAATTCAAATCTCAAAAAATAAATAAAATGATTTTTGTTATTTGTGGTTGAGATCACTTTAAATTTTATTTTAAAGTTAATTTAACGATTAATATTAACACTTTAAATTTAATAGGAAAAAAAACCCCTAAGAGTGTGTTTGGAGTGACATTTTAAAAGTACATCTACAAATTATATATCATAAATACTTTATAAAAAAAATAGTATTTGAAACCGTCTCACCAACGCCACTATCGTCGTCGTCGCCGCCACCACCACCACCACTATCACAGTCATTACCGCCCAACACAAACATCATTGTCTCCTATCACCACCATTTCCGTCTACCACCTTTCACCCCCACTATAAATCGATACTTAAATTCATTTATTTTTCTCTATATTTGTGATTTGATTTTGAATATAAATACAAATATGTTTATTGTTTATTATTTTTTATTACTCTGTGCCTTCAGGCACAAGCAATAACTAGTATATAATAAAATACCTTACAATTCAAATCTCAAAAGATAAACAAAATAATTTTTGCTATTCGCGGTTGAAATCGTTTTAAATTTTACTTTAAAGTTAATCTACCGTATAATATTAACACTCCAAAATTTAATAGGAAAAATAAACTGCTAAGAGTGTGTTTGGAGTGACTTTTTAAAAGTACTTTTAAAAATTATTTATCATAAATACTTAAAAAAAAATAGTATTTGAAACCGTCTCACTACTACCTCTACCACTACCATTGCCACCGCCACCACCCACGTCGTCGCCACCACCACCACCCCAACCCCTACCACCCCACCATCACCACCGCCACCATTACCACTGTCACCACCACCACCGCCACCACTACCACTGTCACCACCACCACTACCACCATCGTCTTTGTTACCACCACCACAGCCTCCACCACCACCACCATTTCCATCGCCACCCCCACCACTGTCACCACCTTCGTCTCCACTACCACCATCGCCATCACCCTTATTGCCACTATCACCAACACCGTTGTCACCACTACCACCATCATCGCTGCCCTCTCTCCACCACAATTATTGTCACTCACCACAACCATCATCATCTCCTACCACCAGTATTGTCGTCCACCACCTCTCAGTGTCATTATAAATTGATATTNCACTGTCACCAACTCCATTGTCATCACTATCACCATCATCGCTGCCCCCTCTTCACCGTAATTATTGTCACTCACCACAACCATCATCATCTCCTACCACGTGTACTGTCGTCCACCACCTCTCAGTGTCACTATAAATTGATACTTAAATTCTTTTAACTCTTATCTATGTTTATGATTTGATTTTTGAATATAAATACAAATATGTTTATTGTTTATCATTTTTTTATTATTCTATGTCTTCGGGCACAGGCAATACTAGTNTAAATTGATATTTAAATTCTTTTAACTCTTATCTATGTTTATGATTTGATTTTTGAATATAAATACAAATATGTTTATTGTTTATCATTTTTTTATTACTTTATGTCTTCGGGCACAAACAATACTAGTATNGATACTTAAATTCTTTTAACTCTTATCTATGTTTATGATTTGATTTTTGAATATAAATACAAATATGTTTATTGTTTATCATTTTTTTATTATTCTATGTCTTCGGGCACAGGCAATACTAGTATATATATATATATGCAACTAACCAACTGTTAATTATTGGAATCTTAGAAAAATAAAAAGTAATAATTACGGGACAATAGACAATTTAATTTACGTACAGAAAAAATAATATAGTATGCCACAATAATAATAGTTGCTGTCGGTTTTAGTTATAAAGTAATTATCATTGTGTTTAATGTTTCTCATCAAGCTGTAAAATATGTGCTTTTGGTTTATATATATAAGTTAAACGTGGTTATGAGAAAAAAAAGTGGTGATCTCAACTTTTGTTTATCAATTTAGAGCTTCAATAAGACGTGTTAGTTCTTTTTCTTGTTTGGTGAGGGGTGTGTCAATTGAAGGTTAGGCTATAACTCTATCGTAATGAAGGTTCTGATTCTTTCGTTTTGTGTTACTCGAAGTAGAAGAAGTGTTTTTTCCATATTTAGGATAGTGTATTGGGGGTGTTAAACATCTTGTGTTGTGGAACTCGTGTGCCATGTATTTTTATATTATGTCATTATTATTTGTATTGTGTTGGTATTCATGTAAAGGCTCACCTAAAAAAAATTTATTTAATATATTTTGATTATTAAATTTTAGTTTGTGTATTTTATAATCGTGCATGTGGAATTAATACGGGTCAAAATTGACACCCCTCAAAATAATCATCCTAATGTGGAATGGTTTAAACTGCACATATTCTTCTAATATCATCCGGTCTAGACGGACACTTAAAATTCTAAATCATCTAATATCCCTCAAAATTCAACCCATGGACCGTTCCGCATTATTTGATGGGTTAGATTGCCTGACCCTACCTATTACGACGCTTACTTATATCCATCGTATTGGGGACGAATAATTTTTCATGATGACAACATAGAATTAATGCTGGAAATAGCATCATCAAAGAGGGTTGATGCCATGGATTACGAGAGTGATTTCAAAAAATGAGTAGAATTAATACAAACATTACTACTTAATTAGACCTCATCACTAACTCTTTCTCCTTTTATTAATTAAACCCCCCCATGACACAATTACCATGCGCATGGACATTTTACTAATCTTAGAGATCATCTTTCTTTTTTCGGAAAGTCGATTATCTGTTTTTTAGTTGCTTTTTAAAGGGGCGTCTTAAGAAAAAAAAAATCATATTCATAAATAAGGTTAAAATTATTATTATTTTTTCCAACTTTTGAAATGTTCTCAAATGGTATTGTAAAACCAATGTTTCGGGTCGCGGGCCTACCAGCAGGCTACCTTCGTGCATGGGCTATAATCGAGATAACCTGTTGAGTATACACAGCATATTACATTACCAATTTGGCGTCGGGACTGTTCAAGAATTATTATTATTATTTTAATTAAATTCTTAAACTAAGTTTAAATAATATAATATCCGAGTAATTCTCTCCCCCAAAACCCAACGCCTTCGCCACCCCATCAGAATAATAATAAAAAAAAAATCTGGCTTCTATGGCTTTCTAAATTGTCAACAGTCAGGACGGTATGTCAGTTTAATTATACCCCAAAAATTACATCCCTCGTCCTCTGAGTCAGAAAGAACGCCTCGGCAATTGAACCATAGTGACCCTCTCTCTCTCTCTCTCCAGTACAGTTTTACTTTTGCAGAAGAGGACAGTTCTCAGTTTCCAGACTACCCCAGCCTCACTTCATATTACTTGACTTCACTACGATACCCAAGACATTTTTTTTAATATTAACGATACACAAAATTTTAAAAAAAAAATTTAATAATCGAGTGTGTGATAAGATATAATTAATAAATAATAAATAAAATAATTAATGACAAAATGATAAATAGTGATTTAATACACAGATGTATAATGATTTAATTGAATGATCTACTCAATTATAAAAAAGACAATGGTAGCGGCAATCTTTTTCATGACAAAGTAAGAGAGTGAAAATTCTAAGAGATTTTTGTTACGAAAGAAGTTCAATAATTAAGAAAGAGAAGTTATATGTGTAGAGAAGTGACAGAGAGATGTTCTCTCTATATGGAGAGAGTTTACAATTTATAGGTATGGTGAGACAGTGAGATGAGACGGTGACGTGAGTATAAGGGTAATATTTTTTTGAGGAAGATAGTTATAAAAAGTAAGTCCAATTAATTCTTGTGTATTCANGGTGACGTGAGTATAAGGGTAATATTTTTTTGAGGAAGATAGTTATAAAAAGTAAGTCCAATTAATTCTTGTGTATTCATTTCGATGATTTTTTTTCACGTGCACCTTTTTCATAAACTTCTTGGATTTTAGATTGGGTCGGGTTGGTGAATCGGACTTGAGCTGCCTTCGTAGTGGGCCTGAACTTGTTTGATTTACTGAATTTGGTCTATTTAGATTTGGTCTCGTAAAGTACCATATCTCTCACTTTTTATTATTTTCATAAATATTTTTTATAATTTTTAAAAGTTATTTTATAAAGAAAAAATTATTATTTTAAGAATAATTTAGTATTTTTTTTAAATATTTTTATCATTATTATCATATATCTATTTTTATTACTTTTGTTATGTAATTAAAATCTTTCATGCTATATAGTATTTTTTTAACTTCCCTTATACCTCGATAGTGGAGATGGGGTCCTGGCCATTTATTCTTGTTTGTGGTACAGAAACACAAGGACATGATTGCCCTTCATAGGGTCTGAGCTACATCAACAGTGATTGAATTGACGAATTTCTGTATCGGGAAAGACCACTTTCAGGGTATTTTAGTCAATAAAGGGCTCTGTATTATTCCATTTCTTGGGCTTCTTGTGCTCCAGTTTTTCTGACCCCTGACCCTGCCTAAAAGGTAAAATCCATCTATCATCCTTCTAGCCTCTGTAATAGGTCATGGGACCTACTCCTACTTATGATTATAATAAGATTATTGGAAAAAAAGGGTTTTTTTTTTTTTGTATATTCCACTAATCATTAATTTTGAAAATAATAAAATAATATTAAAAATATGAAGAATATACTTTTATCATTGCCTTCTACAAAAATACTTTTTCTTTTTACTGTGATAGGGAAAAAAAATTAGAGGAATTAATTTTTTATTATTTAATATTGGAAGAAAAGAAAAGACACATATATTCCTACATATAAAAAATGATTTTTTTATTATAAATGAAATTTTTAAGATTTGAAAATTTTCAATACTGCTTTAATTAGTTATAACAATGAATAAATATACATAAATATGTGTACAAAAAAAACATATGAAAAATAGTTGAAATAGGATATTTAGAAGTTTTTCTTAATAAAAATGCATGTTTTGAATTAAAATTGTGACATAATATTTAGAAGTATATTTAAGAGCAAAAAAATTAATTTGTCCAAAAAACACTTTTCTTTCACTTTTGATGGGAAAAATATTGTGGCACGAAAGAAAACACTTTTCCATCAATTTTTTCCCCTCCTATTTTCTTTTTAAATCAAACAGTGGAAAATATCTTTCTTTTAATTTCATTGTTCTTCCACTAATCACCCAACTTTCCATCTAACCAACCACACACTTATAAGACCTATAATTCATCTAAGAAAAATCTATTATATATAAATAAGTCTCTTATTTATTGATAATTAGTAATTATCCATATTTGAAGACATAGAATAACAAAAAATTAAATTAAAATTAAAATAATATTATATTATCTAAAGATTCTTTAAGACTTAAAAAAAACATATCCATTTGAAATAGTTTTTACTTCAATTAGTTTAATATAAAAAATTGAAATCAAGGGAGTTTATACTATTTTTTAAAATTTTGACAATATTTGTTTTAAAAATAGATACTCAAAAAAATTAAAACATGCCAACGAAATTTACGATGATACCTAACAATCACAACAATTGGTAAAAATATATTAAAAAATATCTGAATCCATTTGGTCCCATCGACAGTCTGGTTGGGTTCCTCCGACTAGATTTAATCAACAATGCCATCATTATTTACACTTTTAACTTTGTTTAAAGCCTGCGTTTTACTTTTACCATAAAAGTAGTTAGCTAGAATTGACAAATTTCGTGTTATTGAGTTTAATGCACAAAAATAATAAGGGAATAGTTCGAAGGGTACTAAAAAAAAAAAGGTAATAAGGACAGTGGGACTCTTGCGTACCGCGGCTAGTGCTCCAACAAATAATAAATATTCAATATAACGGGTATTCAAAAATATTAAAATGAATATTTTTTTCTGCTAAAAAAATAATAAAATTCTACGATACACAAAAAAAATATATATATCACTATTGTACCATTGATTACTATTTTTTATGGGTAAAATTATATTTTATTTAAAAAAAATTACCACTGTTCAAAGAAAATCTATAATTGATAACAAACATCTATGATATCATAAAAATTTCAATATCGGTCCTATCTTTTCATAATCAATTATATTCTTTTAAAATATAACTTATATTTTAAAAAAATTATAACTTATTCTTAATTTTTTTTAATTTACCTTCACCTTTCCCAGAAAGATGCTGAAAGTGACTGCGTTTCGTAAAAAGAAAAAGGTGATCCCGGGGGAGATCTTGCTGAAGTGGGAATTCCAGAAAGGTCAAAGTGCCAAAAATTATTAGACCTGCTACATCATATCTTATCATGTTCTCCATGGATGAAAGGAAAGACTTATTAGGTACCCTTTTCGATATCTTAATAAAAATTATAAAGAGTAAAAAAAAAAGAAATTATAAATTTTGTTTAAGTTAAATTTATAATATTACAAACAATCTTATAAATTAAATTATAACTCATTAAAGAAAAATTACAACTGAATAAATTAATTTATGGTCAATTATAATATTTTTGATATGACAATAATTTTTTTTTCACCTACCGTAGTATTAATTACTAGTAATAACTTTGTCTAAAAACACTCTGGCACATTTAAAATTGAACAATGATTGTGTATTATTTTATATCCTCAATAATAATTTTTTTTAAAATTATTTAATTTAAAAACAAGGTGAACACAGAAAAAGGGTTTCACTTAATGTAGAAAAGAGAGAAGAGATAAGTACAGAAAATACGAGATTAGGGATCATAAGCAGAGAAAAACATTTATTATGAATTTTATATTATTTAATGAAAATAAATAAAAAATATATTAATTAAATTTTTTAACTGTAATATTAATTAGATTCTATACATGGATGAAACATCATCCTTCAGTCTTAAATAACCAGTGGGCCCTATAGGAACAGTTGTTATAAGTGGCCCCCCACTTGTTCTTAAAGTCCAGTCAATACACCTTACGCACAGACCCGGATCAGGCGCTTCGCTCCGTGGCCCTGTCTCTTATTAATTACGCACAACATGTACTCCACACATCATGTCCATTGACCTTTATGATCAAGATCTTATCCTACGCTAAAGTATTGTAAATATTTTTTTAATTAATTGATTTAAAATTCACAAAAAAACAATTCACTGACATATGATGGATAATACTTGAATTTTTAATAAATAAATTTAAATTCAGAGAATTAAATATAGAGCAATCGAATTTCACAATCTGATAATTTAAATGGAGAATTAATTTAACCCTCTTGAGACCATATCTTTTTTCTTATATTTTAAATCTAATTTCACAATTTTACGATTGCTTGTTGATTATGAAAGAAAAAATGGTATTGAAGTGAAACTCATGTCAATACGATACACCTTAAGAAAAAGGCCTTTGCATGGGTAATGTGCAAGAACATATAAATTTTTTTGCAGGTTGTTGGAGTAAATCTATGATTCTTAAATGTTAGTTAAACAATTTGCTAATCAACAAACTGTGAACTGTAGCAGTATCACCTCCACTGCCCCACCAGCGCTGCCGTCCCTCCGCCACATGAGCCGCCCGGAATCTGGTTGTTTTGGCCAATATGCTGGGTGCTGACGTACTTCATGGTCCTTACAAAATGACACACAAGTGAGGCCATTTAAGATTGTTCCATGCGTCAGAAACACCAATGTCTACCCGGTCCATGCCATATGCTCTTTAATTTTTCCTTAATTATTGGACCAGGCCAGGGCCAGGGGTTGTGACTAGTGAACCAACCACGGTTAGCCATGGCGGGCCAGCTCATGTTCTCCCATTGAATGAGGACAATTACAAAAGTTCAGGTCACTGCAGATGGTTGTGTGCCACCCAATACCTGGAGCACAAACTCATAGACTTTTATTATTCATTATTATTTTTTTTGACCTTTTCCATCCTATATTCAATAGATTGATTAAAAAAAAATTATATTCCATCAGAGTTTTTTACTTTATTTATTAATTTATATTAAAATATAAATATTTAAGTTACGCTCACTCTAATAATTTAAATTTTTTTAGTACTTAGAACATCTCTAACGCATCGCCACTCCAGCCACTTTAGCAAGCAAACTTTTAAATCCTGTTCTCCAACGCCCTAACTATTCAGCTCGCCAAAATAGCCGAGGCAAATTTGCTTGCCAGATCTGGCGAGAGAAATTGCTCGCCAGTTGGTGCTGCTGCTGATGTTCTCGTTGTTGCTGCTGTGAACCAGATGACAGATGAGTGAACCAGATGGTTTCTCTCTCCTTGCTGCTGCTGTGAACTGAAAACGTCCCTCCCCCAAATTCCGAAACCCCAAAATAAATTTTGAAAACTCCATTGGTTTTTATGTATAATAGAATATTTATATTTAGACCCCTATGAAATATTAATATACAAATTTGAGACGCATTGTGCAATTTATTTTTATTATTTAAAGCGGATGGGGTGGTAAATTGTTATTAAGTTATATTATTTAAAGTTTAATTAGAATTACTATTAAGGTATGATTTTGGTTGGATTGATAATTATATGTGTTTTGAGTTAAATTTTGAATTATATTATTGAAAATTAGTTAAAGTTATAGCTAAAATAGAGGATTTGGTTAGAGTGAATTTGAAAAAGTGGTTAGTTAAAATAGAGAATATAATATTTAAATATATTTTGAGTAACTATTTTATTGAGCAACGTTGGAGTTGCTCTTAGATATTTAACATGGTATCAGAGTTTTTTCTCCCATATTCTTAACATACTATTAGAACAAGAGATCGTGTGTTCGAATATCGCCACTAACCTAATTATTAAAATATTTTTACGTGTTATGCTCAAAAATTAACCTACACGTGATGAGACATATTAAAATATAAATATTAAATTACACATTCTTCAATAACATAAATTTTTGAAAAAAATAGTTGTTCAACATAACACCAAAATCACTTTCTCTCATATTTTTTACATGGTACTAAAGCATACGGGGGCAGAGCCAAGAATCTCTTATAAGATGAACACACTCTAACTATAATATCTAATTTTCTCCGGTAATAAATAAAAATAATGTGATACATTTATATTTTTAGTAAGGGTATTAATCAAACCGAGTTTGAACTCAAGTCTGTCGAGTTATTTTTTTAAACGAGTTTAAAAAATTATTTAAATTTAACTTGTTTAAAATTTGAGCCGTGCTTGGGCCAAATCGAGTCTGAAAATTTTAAATTTAAATTTAAAAATTATGATTAAATAGCTTTTGGAATAGATGATTAAATTTTAAAAAAAAATTAGCCTACATGTTAGTCCTTTAACAGTGAATAATTCATAAAAAAAATTTAAAAAATTATACATTAAAAGAGATCGAAATCTATATTATACCTCTGTTTTCCACGTGTCAACAAGTTGGCCATGCACAAAAATTTCTCTAGCGGGACCCCTTCCTGATACCTAAACCCGCGGGACTACAAGAAGTAGAGGTTAGGTCTGGTCTGGCATTGTATATTATATTTTTGGGTATGAGTAGGTGGACATTAATTAGTAAATATGATCCGTAAATAAAAAGTTGGTAGGGGAGTGTGAGGCATCGCACGTCAATCTTTGCTCGCCATACGCCACCCCCATGTTTGGCTACAGAGACGAGCCCATCTATCATCTCTACTCTCTACTTGGACTTGACAATATGGCAGCCTATTTTTATTCCATTTTAATGTTTCAAACCCCCTTTCTTGCTTCCCCAGTTGAATGTCTTGCTTCCCCAGTTGAATGTCTTGTTGGCCCTGCTCTGTTAAGTTGAATATCCCTCTCTCTCACTCTCGACATATAAAAATACTAGTCATAATTCATACCTGAAAACACGATAAAATATAAAATTTGAGCATTCAAAAAATCGATTCCACTATATTAAATATTTTTAAAATATATTAACTAAAATTAATTAAATATTAAATAATTAAAATATATGATAGAAATAAGTGGTATGATATTTTTAAGGAGAAAATATATAAATGATTAAATATGTGATAAAAATGAGTGATGTGATTTTACGTTTAAGTCTGACAAATAGATTATAGATGAGGTAAGTGATTGGTGATGGTTTTGAGGAAAAAAATATGACTGAGATAAAATTCAAACATACTCATGTTTTATTATATAGATATCTAGATTCTTTTATTGTAAATCTGAAAAAAAGTTAAATGTATAAAATTTTATCCTTGCAAGATTCACATATAAAAGCGTATCGAATGCACGAGATTTTTATTATTATAGGATCAAAATAAATATTAAATGTACGAAATTTTACAGTTGTAAACGAAGAAAATATTTTCACAACTAGAAAAATTAATTATATAAGGATGTGTGTTTGTGTAAATATTGTATGAGTATTTACACGGGTGGTCTGAAATCTTGGCAGATGAGCCGTTGGATTGTTTTTTTTTTAATACTATCCAAGACCATCGAGTTCGGCTTGACCCGAACCACCATTCCGAAAAATATCAAAAAATATAGAAAGAAAAATAAAAAATAGTTCAGGTGGATAACCTACTAGAGACCCATTAAGGTTGTCCATGTGTGGACCAAGTAAGCCCGGCCCGATGCGGACCCTTGCCTAGAGAGCTAAGTTGTGAAGTGTCGAGCACCATTGTAGCCATACCCCAAGATTTGATGCTATACCAGCTGATATGAATCAAGGAATATATAGGGACCCTCCAAGTTTACAATTGGGCCTAGAAGTTTCAAGTTTACTTACTTAAATACGAAAATATTGCACAATTTAAATGTATATTATTCTGTAAGTGAGTGAATCTTATTAAAAAAGTTATTGAAACTCGATCATTCAAAGAATAATATGAATTTGAATCGTAATTTTTTGAGTTACATTTAAGTTGTGTAACATTACTGTACTTAATATTCTTATAAATTCATGTACCTTGTTTCTTGAATGACAGGCTTTAGGACCCATATGTTAGCCTATAGCTGAATTGGGTTGTGGGAACTTGCTTTAGTGGAGTTTTCAGTTCCTTGTGATTTCTTTGAATTTTGTTGTCCCAAGTCAAGTAGTTCTCAAACCCTATCATGCCCTAGTGGTTGCCTTGAGATTGCTAAAGATTTATCTAGGATCTATCCATTGAATGGTGTTAGGAGATGAAAGGAAAACAAGGAGGGTCCACTCCCGAAACTGACCCAACACGAATCACACTATAAATAACTATATATGAGTAGATTCTGGTTTAAAAGTTTATTGTACAATATAGATCTTATAAATGATATAACATACTACCAATCCTCGATCTTATCGTCTTAGATTTCAAGGTTTTCCACTAGCTAATATGTAAATGTTAGAAGAAAAAAATAAACACGTAGCTTTACATAGAATCTCCATCTAGAATGATCTTCTTGTAATATTTACTAAGATACAGAGGCAACTAATTTTATTACCGAAAATAATTGTTTATCATTTTGAGTGACAACAATAAAAGTCGTCATTATTTGTCAAATTTCTCATATTTTCAATGACGAACAATTATTCATCACTAAAAATTAACCGTTGGTGACAAATTGTAGTGTCGTCACTCATACTAGACCATTAATGACAAGTTCACATGTCGCCGCTAAAAAAATATCATTAATGACCAAAATAATTTGATCACTAAAAAATTTGTTAGTTGTCCTCGTGGTGAATGGTATCCACCTTTATCTATGACATATATCTACTATATTGTGGGCCAAAACCACTATCCATAAGGGGCTTGTCATTTCAGTAGTCTTCCGTAGGAGGCCCACTATTGAAGTGGTCTTACAACTTAGTATTATTTTGAATTATTGATAAATTTTCACTCGAGTTTTTTGCTGAACCTAATTTATTAATTTAATATATTATTGTCATTGAATTATTGTAAATTTCAATATTCATAGTTAGGACTATCAATCTAACAATAATAATGTATTAAATCAACAATTATATTCAAATAACATTATAATTTTCATGTCATACCTTCAGCCTCCCAAAGCTCATAAGGTAACCGGCATTACCTGATAAGTTGGATTCATCCGGGCCTTCTCATTAGGACCGGGTTGGGTCGAATGTTTTATTAAAACCGTGGTATATGGGCTGAGCCAATACTGATCTGTACACTGGCAGTGGGCTGAGCTATTTGTTGATTCTTCCCCTCCTCTTGGGCTGTTTGGTACTTGTGGTTGAGATGGTTTTGAACATGGATCGGGGACTAAACCCCCTTAAATCCATGGTTGATAACTATAGGTTTAACCTAAGGTTTGAAATTCGGGCGGTCATGAAATCCTTGTTCGTGGTTTTCATGAAACCCACGGGGGGATGAGTTTTCAAATGTGATTTTGGGATTTTACATTTAAATGACATTTATATCCCCGTATATTCATACCCATGTTTAGATTAAATTAGTTAAGGGACACAATAGTCATTTAAATATAAATATATTATCATAATAGTCTTATATTCTTGCGCACACTAAACATGAGTATGAACAATATTGAATATTAAATCCCTTTTTAAATTTCATTTTTGATCAAACTCAAATTTGAACAAACAAATTCAAATCTTTCCTAAAAAATATATCAAACAGACCCTCGGTGCTTACGCTGTTAGAACGTAGCATTCATGTCTTATGAGAAAATTTCATGTACCATCAACTTTTAAAGTATTAGACAAATTTATTTTAACCACCACTAGATAGTTTAAATAGAGTATCCATCGAACACTCTAATATTCAAAGTTTTTGAGTGTTTAACTCGAATGAGAGAGATAATTGATCGAGAGAGGTATAATTATAAATTGAATCGAAACCCTCGTAACAATAAAAAAAAAAAAAAACCATAAAAATGCCAACGTGTGGCTGAGGTATCTTCTTTGTTTTGGAAACTCAGCACCAAACAGTTTTTATAATTTTGTGTAAGAAAAAAGTAAAGATAAAATAAAGAAAAGAGAGACGATGAGTGACGACCTGTGTTCGGTAATCTATGGCCTCGCTCTCTCTCAGTTGTTCGTTACCTCTCCAACCACCTTCTTCACAGCTTCGTAAACTCATAGACCCACCAACAACTTTAACTCCTCATACCAGTAGGAGCTTAAAACCCATTGTGGTATGTGGAAACCCACCCACTTTCGTCTCAGCTCCTGACCGCCGAATCGTCGCCGGTTCGTTCTCTTTTCTCTGTTTATTGTTTTAAGTTCTTTTGAATTCAATTGATCAGTACCCACTTTTTTTTTCTTCCGTATTACGTTGTTTTATTTGTAATTTGTACTGCTTTAATGGACTTTGTAGCTCGCAGTCGAGTCGTTAATTTGTGTATTTGTACTTCTCTGCGGACTATTCTATTCTTGTCTGAATTTGTGCTTTTCAATTCCTAGTTTTTGTACCGTCACAATGATTTATGTTCTATTTTGTTATTAGGATTTGGTTAAATATTCAAGCATTGCTGTTCACATGAAATCTGTGTCATCGGTTTAGATACGAATATGCATATACACGTACATATGAATATTTATTTGATTAGTTCCATGAGAACCATTTCGTCAAAGAGAAATCAGAAATGTAAAACTATTTAATTCAAATGCCAATCCCATAGTTGAGAGATCATATCAAAATTTCTGATGAGATGCACTCAGTTATTAGTTTGGCTCTCATACACCTAAAATTTCCTGACAAAGTTTTTGTACAACCATAAATTTTGGCTGGTTTTTCATGATATGGTGATCGGAAAATTTTTCAGTATGCCAACTGTCCATTGGGGCAAGGTTAAATTTGGAATTTCAGATTATAGAAAACTTCCTGCAGAGATGTGTTTTGTTTTGGAGTTTTTCTCTAGTGATCAACATGTTCCTTTTCTTTATATTCTTTTCTTGTTTGTTTTCTTATGGAAATTGAATGTGTAGTTGGGGATCTGCATGGAGATCTTGCCAAAGCAAGATGTGCGCTTGAGATGGCTGGTGTCTTGAGTTCTGATGGTCGAGACTTGTGGACCGGTGGAGAGACGGTATGCCTTTTACTTACATGAAGTGGAACACCTGTTACTAACCCATAGTGTAAAGGGTCATTAGTGCTAATATTGGTGGATTCGATTCCAAGCTTTTAGACTAATGAAATGAAATCATAATGAGTCATGAATGAATGCTTTGTTGACATTGTAATTTGAAATTTTTTTTTATTCTGACACAGGTATTGATACAGCTTGGAGATATACTCGATAGGGGTGAAGATGAAATAGCTATTTTATCCCTATTAAGGTCGTTGGATATCCAGGCAAAAGCTAATGGCGGAGCAGTTTTCCAGGTTGTTATTCCGAAAGATCAACAGTTTTGTTCGAGACTTCTGCATGACTAGATAAGATATTGTAATTAGAGGTTACCTAGTTGTGTGGTGCTATTTTTTAACCAAGAACATGTTAGTCTGATGTGCAGTATCAATTTTATGTAGATGTAAACATTGGCATTTTGTGAACCCAGTTTGCTAGGGTTTTTTATAAACAAATCCTTCTAGGCATCTATGTAGTTCTCTTGGTATAGTTTCACTTCGTAACTTCATTTTTTGAATTTTCACAGGATTGACCTGATTCTTTTGTTCTATCGTTGCATAATTGTAGGTGAATGGAAATCATGAGACCATGAATGTAGAAAGGGATTTCAGATATGTTGATTCTGGGGGTTTTGATGAGTGCACGAACTTCCTGGAGTATTTGGATGCCTGTGACCATAACTGGGAAGACGCTTTTGTTAGTTGGGTGGGTGTGTGTGGAAGATGGAAAGAAGATCAAAAAATGTCTCATAATTACTGGGATCCACGAAATCTGGTGAAGGTATTTATTGAAATCTATCTTTTCCTGCTCTGCATTGCTTGTGGTCGCCCATCATTTTTTATGGGCAATTAGAGATTATCTCATTGTGGTTTGACCCAGTTACACATTAACTCCATATACTTCAAAATTTACACATAACTCCCTTTGGTTAAGAGTAAATTGGAACCTCTAAAAATTTCATGAAAATTATTGGTCAAATGTCAAAAGGTCAAAAGCCAATATTCTTAGTAAATTAAAGTGGTAAAACTATATTTATATCTCTGTATATTTATAAACTTTTATATTTGTCTCTATATGATAAATCAGTCTCTTCTCCGTTTGTATACACTAGGTAAGGATTGAAATTCATTTTGTTTCCACCGCCCAAAATACTTCGGTTTTGGTGGGAACTGAAATGGACCAGGGATGTAAAATCTAGGGCCTGTTTGGTTTGCGTTTTAAAAACTAGCATCCGAAAACAGTTTTTGAGAAGAGTTTTAAGAATGTGGTTTTGATATTTTTTGAGATAAAAAACTTGTTTGATTCGATGATTTCAAAAACAATTTTATAATACAGAAAATAGTAAAATCTGTTTGGACAGTCTAAATATATATTTGAACAATAATTCAAACATTAATAAAAAAATATAAAAAAATTATTTTTATATTGACAATTTCATAAAAAAAAATTTAATAAACCGAACTTTAAAATATATATATACATATATAAAAAAATATATATATATATATATATATATATATATATATATATATATATATATATATATATATATATATATATATATATATACCCATACCTAAACATCCAAAATTGTTCTTCTTGTTTTTAAAATTTTCAAAGAAAACTCTGAAAACAAGCTACACTTGCTTTCTGTTTCTTTGACTCAAATCTCATTTTTTCCCAAAATTTAGAAAATAAAAATGCTAAACAAATAGGTTTTGGATGTTTTTGAAATTTTGAGAACAAAAAACTGTTTCCGGATCACAAACCAAACATGGCCCTAAATTCTCATGTTTTGGAATGTTTCAAGGCCAAAATTATAATTTTTTTCTTTGTTTCTGCTGTGTTAGTGAAACGTCTCCATAATCTTTCATTTTCCGAGCTAATCAAAACCATGAATCAAAACAAAATTTTGATCATTTGCACTAAGTTGACATTCTATTCTGTACAAAACTTCGAAGAGGAAAAATACTAAAAAAAAAATTGAAGGGTATTATTGTATTTCTATACTAAATTGTTAACCATGCTAGTTATTATATATTAGTTGGAATCCGCATAGGGTTAGATGTAGGTTTCTAAAATTAAAAATAAGGAGGTAAAATGTCACTGACTTGAATCACAGGAGGTAAAATATAATTTACCACATATCTATCCATTGATGTTGTTGTTGCTTTGGCTAATGAGATCACGTTGGAGGACTCAATCAGGCCAAATTCATTTTTGGTCTCTGTGTTAGAAAAAGGAAATGCAAATAGTGATAAGAAGTGAAAAGGAGAAAAACACTTCTTATCCAAAAAACAAAGTTCTCGCTGATGGTATACTTAGCGAGCTCTAAAATCACATATTTGGAATAAAATCCATTTGGAAAATGAAATCCAATTAAAGATAAGATGCCATGAACATCATGGCAGGTAAAAGGGAGCAAGGAGGCAAGGCCCTCCATCTTCCACATATCTTGCTTATCCGACATGGCATTAATCGCCGGACTTGCACTCAGGAATTGTAATGTTTTTTTGGTTGGATGTTGGATTAGTGGAGGAAACAAAGAGGAAAAGAAATACACAAAACAATATTTGAGGAAAAATAATTACTGTAGAATGCTTTAGACAATCTAATTTGGCCTACTGTGGCATGCATCATAGGGTGTTTACATTAAAATATGTCACCACACTTTGCAGGATGACTAAAGTCTAGCCACTATCCATTGCCCATTGGCTACTGAGTAATAACTCGTGTTGGTTTGAGGTTTCATGTTCATGATATGTGTTTTGTGATTAGCTAGCAAAACCAGCATGTATCAACAGTTGCCTAACGGATTTTCTGCCAAAACAGCATTTGATGCCTATTGTTTTCCATTTCCAGCAATTTAAGAGAAACAGAGCTCCTTTTTTTGGATTACCTTTTCTCAGTAATCTTTCTGATAAAGTCATTTAAATAGACAGTGGCAGAAGGGAGTGATTGCAAGATCAATCCTCCTAAGACCAGGAGGTCCGCTTGCATCTGAGTTGGCACGACATGCTGTTGTTCTCAAAGTTGATGATTGGGTCTTTTGTCATGGTGGCCTTCTTCCTCACCATGGTAACATTGTACTTCCATCCGCATATTGCGTCTTTATTTTTTATTCATGTAGAATTGTTTTATGGCTTGTCTCTTCTTTTTTTAAAATGACTGCTTGTGTGAAATGACTGATATGATTGCTGGTACTGCTGCAGTTGCCTATGGCATAGAGAGGATGAACAGGGAAGTGTCTGATTGGATGAGAGGCCTCAGTGAGATTGATAGTTGTCCACAAATCCCATTCATTGCCACCAGGGGCTACGACAGTGTCGTCTGGAACCGTTTGTACTCTAAAGATATTTCAAATCTGGAAGACTATCAGATTGATCAGGCAAGTAAAGCTTAGTTTTTGTGAATCTTCGTATAAATCTTTCTTTGTTTTCTTCTATTTTTTGTTGAGTCTAAAATCAGCCAGATTTAAACCTTTCATGAATCAACCTGGTTTTGGACCTTGCATAAACCTAGAAGGATATATAAGTCTGTTCAAAGACGACAGATTTAATAGCTGATCATGCAAGAGCTCTTTGTCTGAATTATTGATTCTGTGGAACATGAGGAATGAGCTATTTTTCAATGATGCTTAGCTCTTTGATATGTATATTTCTTTTACGCTAAGAAGTACAGACACGGACATGGGACACGGACACGACACGACATTTCTAAAAAAAGTAGGACACGGATACGTTAATGACACACAATAGATAATATTGATTTATATAAAATTATGTAAATTATTGTAAATATAGTGATAATGATATATTATGCATGAAAATTTGTAAATGTTATGTTTAGTCATCTAGTATGAATTTTTAGACTAAATTATCATAATATTCAATAATCATCAATTGTTTTATAAATAACGTGTATCCAACATAAATAATTTAAATGATTACTCGTATTTTCTCAATTCCTCTTTTTTAGAACTTTTATACGTCTTTTACTTTTATTGTTATATTTTGATTACAACTTTAACAGGTCTTATGTTGGTAATTATATGCAAGTTATTAGTCAAATTTGTAAGTTTCATTAATCACTTGTCAATACAGTTTATTGTTTATAGTCTAAATAAGTGTCGGACACGTCACCAAAGAAGTGTCGGACACGTGTCCGAAGAGTGTCAGTGTCCGACATGGATACATCACCTTCTGAGAGTGTCCATGCTTCATAGCTTTTACGTATCTGGAAGTTCTCCCCATGCCCTACCCCACCCAGAAAAAACATTGGTGCGTGATACAAAACTAGGCAAGTTTTTGGACTAATTTATCCAATCATCAGATCCAAGCAATTCTTGAAGAGACACTGGGAGCAGTAGGAGCTAAGGCAATGGTTGTGGGACATACTCCTCAAACTACAGGAGTAAATTGGTATGGGAACATTATTACCTGCTGAACTGTTCATTTACTGAAACTATTGATGTAGGTAATTTTATATCATCTGTCTGCAATGTTGTCTGTGATTATATCAAAATCTTATGCATTGCGGCTTGCATTAATCTTCAGTTGATTTACTTCTTGCAATGTTATGTTGTCATGCAGTAAGTACAGTTGTAGCATATGGCGCATTGACGTGGGGATGTCTAGTGGAGTTCTGGATTCAAGACCTGAGGTAAACTATTCATAGTGGGCCAAACTTTAAAAAAGTTAAGCACCTAACTGATATTCTTTATAGCATTGTCTGCACATCTGTAAAGAAATGAAGCATCTGCTTTTGATGAGTTAGTGAAGTGGTTGAACAGCAGTTTGGTAATAGAATGTGTTATTTCATACCCCTGATTGCACATATCAACTGAAGAGAGACACTGCCATTAAATTGCTGCTAGTTTTTGTGTCAATCCTAAGGGTAATTTTTTTACAAAAATAGATATTTGCATATTTTAAATTTTCTTTAGTTGTTTTTAATAAGTGTCTCCTGTTTCGATGGAAATCTAGTTGTCTTCTCAGGTTGTACTGAGCAATAACTAGCAGATAATAGCAAAAGATGCATTGGAAATATAGACCACATTCTAATTTAGATATTCTATAGTCGATTGTATGGAATGACACTTTTAAGGAAAAAGATTTGATCATGGTGATATTTTTGGTTGCGTGCTCTCATGTCCTATAAAGGAGTGGATGACTTTGATGCGCAAAAAAAACACCTACCATAGCTGAAATTGATATCAATGTTCATGTTCTATCTTCTCTTCCAGAAAGGTGAATTCTTGACCTTTTGATCTAAGTGCAACAAATTTGAATGGTTTCCGGTTTGTTGAACATTGGAAAACCATGTGCAACTGATTTTTGTATTTCTTCAAACTCAACTTTTATTAGTTTATTATATGTAGCACCGAAGTTAATACAGTTGAAATATTGGTCCATTGTTTATCAGGTGCTAGAAATAAGAGACAATAAAGCAAGGGTCATAAGGAGCAAAAGGGACACATTCAGTGAACTTCAGGTTATTGACTATACGTAGACAGTTCAGAAAAGCCAAGGAATGATGAGAAAATTAAACAAAATCCCACATGATTTGCAAATCATCTTAAGGTTATCCTTTTTTGCATCTTGAGTGATTTAACATCTCATGCACCAATTACGGTTTAAAAGTAATTTATGTCCAAATATTTTTGTTCTCGTTAAGCTCAAGTCGTTTTGGATGTGTGCAGGAGATATCCTGTAGAATTGTTCAAGTCAAATTTGATAGCAGTCAAGATTAACCATTTATCGATGGCTCACATTATCTGTGAAGGGTGAGGTCAACAATGGCAAAAACGGGTTGGTTTTCGTCATTTGAAAAAGGCTACATATAGGCTAGGCAAGCTTTGTATCAAAAATAGAAAGCATCCCATGAGGATAGAATTTGGGGTTGCATTGATATGAAAGATGTAATTGTTTCTACCGAGAAAAATATAGAAATTGGCCAACTTATATGTATATGAATAGCAGATTTGATTTGATTGTACTTATGTAGTAGATGGAAACTCATGAATGAACTTCTGGTTTCTTGGGATGATTTGTGCAGTAGGCTCATTAAATAGAGGATGAATAAAACTTGGACCATGGAGTTCATAGCATATGCAAGTACGGTTACTTGATTAAGTTAGTATATTAGACTAATAAATTAATTCAATTGAATTCTATTCTATTCTTATGGGATTATGGTCCATCATTGGAATCATTTGTTAAAATCGCCCTTAAACTATAGTTACGGGTTAGATGAGAGTTCCGTCCGTCCAAGACATTCGAGTTTATGGTTTTTTGAATTACCTTCACAAAGTTGGACCAGGTGCATACAGGAGACTGGACTTGGGGCCAGTGTCTGCTGAGCCCTGCTTAGTCCTTCGGCTGATGCTTTCATTTTCCTAATGTTTACCTATTTATTAAATCTATTGATTTTTAAATATTAAAGTATGAGAAAACCTCTGTGAGACTGACCGAGGCCATGAACCATAGTTTTTGGCAAATCAGGCCACAGCCCAACAACACAAGAAACTTTTTCGTACGAGTTAAACGGGCACAAGCGCATAGCTCATGTGTAAAATAGCTTAATTTTGGGGAAAAAGCACCCCTTTTCGGATATTAGAGGAGCTGGACCCGAGTTAAACGCACTACTTGTGTGCCCCATTGAAATATTTGCCTACAAACAAGCCCATCAGAACTTTTGTTTTTATCTTGATGGATTTATTTTATTTACTTTTTAATCTAAATTCTCTCTATTTTCACTCAATTTTATTCTAGAATAAATCATTTACATTAATACACATAAAACTTATTATTTGTTAGTAGGCCCTTCACCTAAACAAGATGAATGGTCTATTATAGAGTGAAATTAAGGATAGTATAATGAAAATATCAATATTTTTTCTTTATGTGGAGTGGGATTGTGTGATCCTTTTCATCTCTGATGAAAATACAAACCTTTACTCAAATTTGAATAAAAAAAAGAGTAAAAAATTTGATTTAGTATAAACCTCTCTAATAGATAAATTCAAATTTAAAGAAAGAGAAATTTAAATTTAAATGAGGACAAATCTAAATTTAAATGAAGGTAAAATATGATCATTGAATCTTTTAAAGAATGGTATAATCTCACCATTAAAGATTTGAATTTAAAAAAAAAAATCTCATTTCATTTTGGTATGGATATGAGTCTAGTATTGATTAAGTATTTTAAACTATTTTTATCCAAATTTTAAATTTAAGTACCAAAAAAAAAAACGTACCAGAGATGCTCTTGCATTGATATGTACCCAAAAGGCCTTTCCAATCGATGGAGTAAAAATTGGGTTTAACTGTTGTATTATATCAGTATTATCACGTGATGTAATTGTATAAATCGATTCAATTATAACATATTGGTGTTGTCACATGATATAATCGCACGAGTCACCGACTTATTATTATTATTTTTTGGTTTAACAGTATTTGAATCAATTTACTCATATCTCAATTAATCTTTTTTTCAATCTAATTAAAAGTAGATCATTTACGCTAAGACTAAAATATTCACAAAAAATAAATCTCTCATAAAGATATCCCAAAAAATTACAAAAGAATAATACTATTTGAACCTATAAAATTGACTTAATTTACTAATATAATACTGTAATTTTAGTATAATCATTAAATTAACACTAAATTTTAATATTTAATAAGTCTCACAATCAATTCAAATATCATAATAAATTAAATCATAATCAAATCAAATATCATAATACATTAAATCACAGTTTTAATGTTTAGTTGTCGCTCCTCCGTACACAAATTCAAACTGATGATCAAACTTGTCTTTCTTGCCTACCCTAATTAAGAAGTCACCGACTTCTACTATTACGTCCAGGTAGTTGGCCGGTTCCATCGGATTTGAAGCCACCTTAAAACGTCCGTATGTACACTTCTCCCACTCTTCGTAAACTCCGCTGGTTCTAACAACAATTACTATGTTCTCCCTACCTTAAATGCATGCCCTCTTTCACCTTCTTCCCACTCTTGGACTTCGATTCAAACCCTCTTCGTCTCGTTTCCTCAGTCACCCAATATCATTCTCCTATTCCCTCTCCACAATGAGTTCATCGGTGGCGCTCCCTTCGGTTTCTCTGAAGAAGGTCTCGTTCGGTGGTCCGGAGTTCTTGAAGAGTTCGAATTCTTTGGGTTTTAAGCATGGAATTCGAGGTTTTGGTCCGCGAAATCTGGATAAATCTAGGGTTTTCATGAGCGTTTCAGTGGGATCTCAAACAGCCGTTGATGATGCCTTGTTTTTGGATTATAAACCGACCTGCGCTTTTCTCTTTCCTGGCCAGGTCAGATTGATTTTCTTTTCAGATTACTTACTTTTGTTCGATCGGAAGAAAATTGGAATTAACGCTGTGGATTGAGGGAAAGGTTACATTACTTTAAAACTCCCATAATCAGTGAATAGTTTCTTGTGCTCCTTCATGCACTCCCAATGTTACCATTGCCAAAGGCAGCCCAATATCTCCTATTAAGAATAATGATGTCTGTGTATTCTACATGTTTTACCAAATTTTGCTTACCATCAATGTGGGAGTGGATTTTACCATTAGGTGGGGGATCCGTAGATGTAACAATCTAAGTCATTTGATAAACCATTTGGTAATAAAAAATTAGCAATTGTCTAATTGTTTTATCTAATTTGATTTTAATAATGCCCATGCCTACTGGGTGTGGAAGTAGATTGTCATTTTTGAGTAAAACATACAAATATGAATAACAACTTTTCATGTCCGTTTAAGTTCAACGTTATTGCAATTTTTCGTTGTGTTATTTCTGGAGCAATTTGAAACATCTGTTTGATTGATGGCACTAGAATCCATTTTTGAAGAAACCTAAGGTGATTTAGAAATTAGGTATTTTTCACATCCTTTTGTCGGTTGATTTTAGATTTCAGAAATATATCAATGCAATCAGCTCTCTTGTTATGGATTATATATATTTTTTGAACTACACATGTAAAAAGACATTTATTTCTGACAAATTATGACTGCTTTGGTTGACAACTAGATACGAACCTTGCTTAACAAATGAAGGAAAAACTTTAAAACCAACTTAATCAGTAGGAAAATGTTGAACTATGATGGATGATTGAAGTACACAAAAACAACATTACGAAGAAATTGACTCAGGAACTCTAACATCCACAGGTCATGCCCAATGTGTAACATTGCTAGATATGTTTGTTGCTGTGGTAAGTAGAATAGGAGGTAACACCACTACCATCGCTGTATAAGTCGTGGTGTTTTCAGACTTGGTGATTGCATGCTTGTGGGTCGTTGAATTGGTTGACGAAGGACTTGGAGCACTAGGTGGACATGGCCACGAGCCATGTTACCAAGGACATAAATGAAGATAGACTGAGCAGCTAAACGGATGGCCAGGGTGGTGGTGTGGACACTAGCAGGGGGATGAACACCCTTAAAGTTGTTGATGATGTCTTGGTTGACTAGTTCTTCATGTTACTGTTGACAAATAAAATTGGTATAGAAGGTTGAAGAGGAATGCTGGTGATAGAGCTGGATTTATAGTAGGGGAAAGTTGAAATTTGTTCCAGAGGCATTAGGCTCCTGGGAATCTTTATTTTGGGTGTGTGTCATGGATCAATGCATGAAATATCTTATTATACTGCAAAATGATTGAATTTGATGATTACACTTGATAATTATGTTTATTGCAACCAATTACTTGTTATAGTTAATGGTTCTTTGGAAGGTGGATTATCAAGATTCAGAAGTGGAAACAACCAGGAATAAGAAGAGATAATTTGCTTTTCATTAAAATGAATCTACAAGAGGGACTTGGTTAAAAAAACATGTAGCTACTAAGATTTTACATGTACAATTGTGGATGCAACTTTCTGCGATATGGGTATAGGAGTTTATGAGCTTTTTTCTGGTATGTGAGATTTTATTAGCTTTACTAGACTGCCATTATGTGGTTTCTTAGTTGTCAGAGTGTTGTGTAAGCTTGATTGCTTGAGTTTTGTTATTGAAGTCGACCTATAAACTTTGATTTTAGTGACATGATTCAAATTTAATCATATTTTTCCTTGAAAATGTGCATCTCACAAATTAAATCATTTGATCATGACAATGTATTATACTGCAATTTTATGTTGCAGGGTGCTCAAGCAGTTGGAATGGGTAAAGAGGCTCAAAAGGTACCTGCTGCGGAAGACTTGTACAAGAAAGCAAATGACATTCTAGGGTAGGTTCAATGAATGTGTTATTTTGAGGCTTGTACCTTATAATCTAACCTCCTGGTTAGTCTCAATGCTAACAATATGTGAAGCTTGGAAGCAAGATTTTATCTCAAATGGGGAATGTTTCGTTTGCGTGAAGGTTTGACCTGCTGGATGTTTGCATAAATGGACCAAAAGAGAAGCTAGATTCCACTGTTCTAAGTCAGGTACACTGGCTTAATGCTTTTACTAATGTCTTCTATTTTTTGTTTTCGGGTTAATAAGATAGAAGAAGCTGTTGTAGCACTGTGCTTTTCTCAGTTTAAGGCCTGCACGTGGGTAGTCTTTTGAAGCATTGGCTGTATGGGTGCAGGTGAGTTGGTGTGGGGCACTAGTGTTGACCTATAGGTTACAAGTATAACTCCTGCCCTGGCTAGAACTTATTGATGGGGTGTGCAGGATGTGTAGCCTATTAAAAAAAAGCAATCTACTAGTGTAAACAACTAGCTTGACTAGTCAGGTTAACATCTAGATTGGAGTATAATTCCTATTTATTCATGATAAAAGTCTATTCAGATGGCCCAATATGCTTTTCCTGTGTTGGTAGAGACTAAAGAAGGTCATTTTAACAACTACGATGCTGCAACAATATCGGTGTAAGAACACTGGTTTTAACTGGATTGAAATGTGTATGCTGTCAATTTGAAGGATAATGATGCCAGCTGTTCTTCACTCTTTGCGTATCTGATAATTATCTTAGATGACTTTTTAATTCTGCATTTTACAGCCAGCTATATATGTTACAAGCTTAGCTGCAGTGGAGGTACTCCGTGCTCGTGATGGAGGTCAGCAGATAATTGATTCTGTGGATGTCACTTGTGGTCTAAGCCTTGGAGAATACACTGCCCTAGCATTTGCTGGAGCTTTCAGGTGAGTCGTCTGTTTTAATAACCTAAGAGTTTTTATTATTGTCGTTGTTGAATGTTATTTACCGCTTAATTGAAGTAACACCATGTTCGCAAAATTCCATTAGATTTTTATTGAGCAAGAGTGCTTCACTCTACCATGGGTCCCATTCTTTGGATCCTGCATGCCATGAGGCCCATGACATTACAATACACTTTAATTAAGCTAGGTAAATGTGTGAATCTCTCACACTTACAGGTTAGGCTGTATATGAGGTTGTCAACAGTACACTCATAAATGATTAATGTTTTAAGCCCTTTTTTTCTGGTTTGATTGTACATATTAGCTTTGAGGATGGACTCAAGCTGGTCAAATTAAGAGGTGAAGCCATGCAGGTAGCTGTCTGTTACTAGCCAATGATCTTTTTTGTCTATCCATGAGACCATGGGTCTTGGATTTTTCCTTGTAATACTTATGTCCTGTTACCTATAGGGAGCTGCTGATGCTGCTAAAAGTGCCATGGTGAGTGTAATAGGACTGGATTCAGAGAAAGTACAACTACTCTGTGATGCTGCAAATGAAGATGTAGACGAATCTGACAAAGTTCAAATTGCAAATTTCTTATGCCCTGTAAGTTTTTATTTATTTTTTTAAGAAAATTTCATTTCATTCATCAAATCTAAACACGTAATTTTCTTCTCTCTGATGGTAACATGGAGTGCATTCTAATATTGCTAGGGCAATTATGCAGTCTCCGGAGGTGTGAAAGGAGTGGAAGCAGTAGAAGCCAAGGCAAAGTCATTTAAGGCTCGAATGACGGTATTTTTTATCCTAAAGTCTCGGTTTACTGGCTGATGCCATGCTTCCGACATCCAATGACATCATTTTCCCTTACATAGGTGCGTCTAGCTGTTGCTGGTGCTTTCCACACTAGTTTCATGGAGCCAGCCGTCTCAAGATTGGAAGCTGCTTTGGCAGCGACAGAAATTAGAACTCCAAGAATACCAGTAATATCCAATGTTGATGCACAACCACATGCTGATCCAGACACAATTAAGAAAATATTGGCACGTCAGGTATGCTATTAAGGATTTTGTCCCCAATTTCCACACACCAAAAAAAAAAGAACACGGTCAATAAATATTCATTGTTGCTGTTGACTTAAATCACAGGTGACTTCTCCTGTTCAATGGGAGACAACGGTGAAGACTCTCCTAAACAAAGAGTTGAAGAAGAGCTATGAATTAGGACCTGGAAAGGTATAAACTTAGTCCTCCGCTTGTAAATTCTTGGATGCTTTATTTTTATACATATCTGAAATGCAAACGGATATATTTCATATTTCTCATATGTCTATGAGATTTTGAACAAGGCTGAGCATGTTCTGAACTGATTATCAGGTTATAGCTGGCATAGTGAAGAGAATTAACAAAGGTGCAGCCATTGAGAATATTGATGTTTGAGAGGTTGCCTTGATCCTTGCTCAATCCTTGTCTTCCTAATAACCATTTTCTTGGTCCACAGTCAGAGGTTCCTTCTTTAAGAGCCAACCCTGGGAAACCCATTTGTTGCTTCCCAGTTTGAACTTGTAATAGCCGGTCGGAGATTGTTTTGAGTTGTATGTAGTGTAAACTTCAGTTTTGAATGTAAACGGAGAAATAGTGGCTTTTGGATAAATGTGGTGGTTGAGAGCTTAATAATACTTTCTGTAATGGTACCAACATATTTGAATCACTGCATTATATGGAATCGAGGGTTAATCTTGTCGAACGTGACGGAGTATTGGAATTCATTTGGTTAATCATTCAGAACTTACGATTGAACTCTCATTGGCTTTCCAATGTCAAGATCAGCAATGAGATTTCAACTGTTCCTGTTCTTCCAGAAACCCCCATGAATGAGAAATCACTGTGACGAGCAAGATTGGCTGGTCAATTTGAAATGATACTCGAGATTTTCACTTTACACTTGCATGGACCTATATGCCGTCACTCATATCCATATACCATACTCCATTCTCTATACTATACAGTTAGCAATATCCATTTGACAGGTCATGAACACTGGAATCATCTTATTGTCGTCAGAGTTATGATCAGTGTTTGGAACTCGGATAAGTGTTTGGCTATTGACTGGTCGGCTTTCTCGTTCTTGAGAACCTTCTGGCTAGTAGGCTGTATACCGGACCTGCCTTGTTAACAGGTACCTTAAGAGTGTTCATCATCGTCATTGCTTATATTGGGCTGTTAGTATTCCGGCACATCATCCGAGTTTGTGTCAGAATCGCTTCCACAGGCATTCTCTGCAATAAACTACACACACACACCCATTAACAATGACGAAGCTAAGAGGGTGAATATCAAGTGGAAGTTGTAGGTATCTTGGATGAAATCGATTGCAGAGTTCATTAGCAACGATGACCCTGCCCCTGGGGAAAAAAAACCAAAAAAATAAGTAAAAATGCACCAGCCGGGAATCGAACCCGGGTCTGTACCGTGGCAGGGTACTATTCTACCACTAGACCACTGGTGCTTGTTGTCTTTGTCAGGGAATCTTATTATATTTGAATTATGGATTTTCAAATGTATTGTCTTTGGTTAAATGCTAAATATATTTTTTAAATTACTGTGTTTCTTGTACGAGACGCTCAATTTGTTTATATTATATATATTGTTTTCATCAAAGACAAACTAAGTATATGGTAATTGGTGAAAGGATGGGCTATTCTCACTTTTCTATACCCATCTCATTTTAACTAAATTTGTCATATATTATATTAGTCTTTTTAATAACAAGCTTACATTCTATCTTCTTATAATTAGTGTTTCATTTTCTATCTCTCCAAAACCCTACATAAAAACAACTTTTTATTATAAAATTGATGCGTAAAATGAGTACATCAATTTATGTATTTGTACATTATCCAATCATATTCTAATTTCTATCAAAACAACCTCCACTAAATTAAACATGAGGAGCAATAACTTGTGTTGCTATAGGGTGGGCAATAATATTAACCGGTGATGCACAAAATGTGTGTTTTGCACAATCTGTCAAATATTAAATATAGTAATAAATGATAAGAGTTAACACAAGCAAAACATAGTTTAAGTGGTTCGGTCAGGATGATCTACTCCAATATGAAGGGCTATGATGACCTAAGTATTTATTGCTCAAGGGGTGTAGAATGCTCAGATTTAAATAAGATATGAGAGATGCCTCTTTGTGTAGGTGGGGATTACAATTTATAGGCGTCTCCTACTAGATTGATGTGTTTTTCTTGTAATAAGTGAGG